>JALPQI010001467.1:0-120143 GCA_025490895.1 Thaumatotibia leucotreta
TATAGAATGCAGCCAATCAAAACTTTGATGGGCCAATCACAACTATTTTTAAATGGCGGTTCCAGTTTTTATAGGTTAATATTGACACTCGTTACCGTGATGCATTGAATAGGGGGTGACACTTATCAACTAAAATTCAGGACCGTTTTTGAAAGGCAATTTAATATGGCGTGCGGCTTCTATGTGTTACTTGTTCGTAGGTAAAAAAGTATTTGAATATATTTCTATTGTAAGTAGTTTTCGCCACAACTGGGGAGGCGATGCACAGATGCACCTGCGTCGTCACTTGTCTCGCGACGCGCTCCAGGCGCTAAAGTGCATTGGGCCAAATCCAAACATCTGAACTTTAAAAGCTATGTGGCCTATCCCACAAAACTTTCTAAACAATTCTGCAAAATTTTATAAATTCCCATACAAGAAGATGAAAATTTTGTAGAATTGTACGCTTGAAAAGTTTTGTGGTTTTGGCCCATGGTGGCTTGGTGGGTTGTAAATCAAAACTCGCTAAGTAACAAATGGGTCGACAGTTAAAAAAATACATAATTTAAGGCCCTTAATGGGTGAATTTCTGAGCGTTTCAACCGCCTAATTTTGGTGGCATCATTTTTGTCGAAGTTTCTATTCGTTACAATGTGCTAATTTTTCATTTGAAGGAGGCACGGTATCTTATACAAATGATGAAATATAACATTGAGACGTTTAGAAACTTCGGCAAAAATGATGCCACCAAAATTAGGCGGTTGCGGTTGAAACGCTCAGATATTCACCGTAATGTCAATTTAACGTCATATTATTTGTGTTACGAAGTTAAAGTTAAAATTAAAGGCTTAACGATTTTGGCCAATGAAAAAATGCGACGAAATAAAGTTTTCTATGAGCGATCAATACGTGCCTGCATTTTTTAATATTACACCTTTTTCTACTGGCAAAGGTTTTTGAACAGAGTAAGCACTATAATTAATGTGACAAACTTTCGTAACTTAATTGACGCGTGATTTTTGTTTTGATTATCACATATCATCAGCCTAGGTTAGTCCACTGCTGGACGTAGACCTCTCCTATTGACCACCCACCCGACCATGCATATAGATAGACGCATTTGGAGGTAAATGCCCATAATCGCCACGCTGGGCAAGTGGATTGACGATCGCAGTAACGTGTCCACTATGATGACCATACCTGGGATAACTCGGGGCATTTATAATTCAAATTCATTCAAATTCAGAATCTTTAATGTCAATTAAACACATGTCAAAATAATAATACAATAAAACAAAAAACAACAATATTTACTTAAAAATTTACACTAATATTTACATTCAACTAATAATAATAATACACAATTTAATTAAGTAATTACATTTCAATCATTACATCATTATAATATCATTTAATCAGTCAACTAGGCATCAAATAATTCGTCTACCCTATAATACGCTTTTTCAATTAAAAAGTCCTTCACTCTTTTTACAAACAGCTTATAAGAAGGAGCCTCCTTGATTTCCGGGCTCAGGTGGTTATATATTTTTATTCCAACTACCCTCAATGAGTTGGATGACTTAGCCAACCTAACAAAGACCGGATTTAAATCGCGCCCCGTTTTTCTCTGATCAGGTCGACGCATTTTAAATTCACTCAAATGCCTCCACATGTACTTCGCTACCGCGAGAATGAAGAGGCATGGGACAGTTAAAATTTTTAATTTTGTAAAAAGTTCCCTTGCGGGCGTTAGTGGCGGCACCCCAGCCAGTATTCTAACGGCCCTTTTTTGTAATACAAATACTCTGTCTCTGTCCGCTGCTAGCCCCCACAAATCAATTCCGTACGAAATTATGGAGTTTATGTACGCATAATATGCCATACGGAGATTTTCACGTGAGAGTGCAGGAGCGAGCCTAGTCAGTGCGAACGATGCTTGGAGTAACCGACCGGTAAGTACATCTATATGATTATCCCATTGTAAACCAGCATCAAATTCAAATCCTAAAAACCTCGTGTTTTGCACTTGGGGAAGTTTGGTATCATTAATAATTATGTCAAGGGGCGTCGGGTATTGTCCTTTTAACCAGAAATGGATTATAAATGTCTTAGTAAGATTAATCATGAAACCGTTAACTTGAAACCATTGAGTCAATTTTAATAATATGTCCGAAACATTGTCTTTCAGGTCAGAAAATGATTCGCCGTGAACTATGGCGCAGCCATCATCTGCAAACATGACAAAATCACCATCTTGGAACAAACTTATGAGGTCGTTAACCATCACCAGAAAGAGGAAATTGCCAACAGCCGACCCCTGAGATACGGAACAGTCATCCAGGGTCCTTGTTTCCGACCTAGTTGCCCCTCCATCAACTGATACAACCTGACCTCTGTTCTTCAAAAAAGACCCCACCAATGCTAAAAGACTACCCTGTACACCATATTTTTGTAACTTGATCAGGAGCAGTTTGTGATCAACTGAGTCAAAGGCACGTGACAGGTCACAGAAGATAGCAGCCACCATTTTCTTCTGGTCCAAATACTGGAGAAGACGCTGGTATACCGCACGCGCAGCATCCACCGTGGACCTACCGTTGCGGTATGCATATTGGTGATCATGGAGTAACTTGTTGATCTCAAAATATTATTTATTATACGAAAGTGATGTAGCAAAATATTTTATCGACTAAAAATATATCGATGTTACTGTGAATGACAACATCAAAATGTTATTCGGTATAAATAAATATTAGGTACTTACTCTTCAATTAAAATAAAAAAATAAATTTAAACGGGTAGTTACGCGTTTATTTTAAAATAGTTTTCAAAATATACAATTAATATTAAAATATCAATATTTAAATTGTCATTTTGATTAAAATGACATCTGCATACAAGAGCCCCGATATCAGATATGACATCGAACCTCTGTGCTGTAATCGAGAATGTTCAATAAGCACATGTTATGTTTTATTATAATTATATCGACATCTTTTTAATCGATATCAAATCCCTATAACTTGCCCCCAGTTATCCCAGGTATGATGATGACGCCGCTACCCATAATCAATATTTTATCAAAGAATAGTCAGTGACACTTCAATCCCTTAGTCGACTCTTACGACACCCGCAGGATGAGTTGGGGTGGTGACAAATATGTATATTCTTACTGCCGTCACCACCCATATAGACATGCTCAAAATCTGTAATCCGAAATTACCCCAAAGCACCATAACCACCAAAGCGGATGCCGTGAAGTTCGTTCTCTAGATATACACACAGATTCTTGGTAGTACAAAATGTAGCTCAGTTTTTAGCGTAACACAATAACAAACAACAAATACTCTCTGTAGCCACTTAGGTTCGCAATGTTGCCAGATGCCAATGAAATAAATCTGTATAAATATATAATTTGGCCGTGTGTAACGGCAGTAAGAATGTATTTGTCATCACCCCAACTTTTCCCGCGGATGTCGTAAGAGTCGACTAAGGGATTGATTGTCACTGACCATTATTTGATAAAAGATTGACGATGGGCAGCAGCGTCATCATAGTCGACACATGGCGATCGCCAATCCGCTTGCCCAGCGTGGCAATTGTGGGCATTACCACAAAGATCACCAACGTCCGAGGTGGGAATATAATATGAAATTGCCGTGTGGTGACGGCAGTAAGAATATATTTGGCATCACCCCAACTTTTCCCGCGGGTGTCGTAGGAGTTGACTAAGGGATTGATTGTCACTGACCATTATTTGATAAAAGATTGATGATGGGCAGCAGCTTCATCATAGTGGACACATTATGCGATCGCCAATCCGCATGCCAGGCGTAGCAATTGTGGGCTTTAGCTCTTAATGCGTGAACGGATAGGTAATAGGAGAGACCTATGTCCAGCAGAGAATGCATTGGCATTGAAATTCGAGGAAAGTCTTATTTCACTAGCTAAGATATTTTTTAAGGACAGAGAGAGACAATACAAGTTATAAAAGTCGAGTCTGTATACGTGTACTGTATACTGTATACCCTACTCGAATACATAAAAATATAGAAAATCTGAAGGCTAATCAATCAAGGCAGTATAAAAATTGGCATGAAAATAAAATTCCCATTGATTTTTCGCACCTACATTTTTAAAAATTTTGCTATCTTTATATTTCAGTGATTTCATATCACCTGTCCAGCTATAATTTGCAATTTTAGATTCTTACACATGATTTACAGTAGTAATGAACAATTTGAAAATTTATAAATTGCGTACCTACACACCCCGGAAAAATTTATAACCCGTAAAATTCAGAGAAACGTATCTTGCAACACAGACCGCCATATTTTTCTACTTCCCCGCAATTACTCGACTCATTAGTACCAGTTACTAACGACCCCCGACATGCGAGTCACTCGTTAAGCGAGTAACTAAACACGGCACTTATCATAACTTAGGATTTAGTTTAAACTCTAACATGGATTCATCGTTAACGAATCTATGTAATTGTTGGTAATTTGTCGATGTTGATAAAGCATTTATCACACCTATCGAAGTGTCTGTAGATACTTCTATCATGTAATTGACTACGTAAAGTTTTCTGAAGGTATGAATATTATATTTTTCCCTCATAGCCGTTGTCTTAAGGTTCAAGAAAATGCGCTCTTTTATTTTTATTTCCTACTAGTGACTCGCCCCGGCTGGGCATGGGTACTATACCTACATAAAAACCTTCCTCTTGAATTACTCAACAAAATCCGTTGTGTAGTTTTAAGGATTTAAGCGTACAAAGGGACATAGGGGACAGAAAAAGGGACTTTATTTTATACTATGTAGTGATAATTTGTTAAAAATGTTTTGTTAAATGAGTGAGATGACATTTGTGCCGTTTTATGGATGAACAGAGCCTAATGCTTTCGTCCGCCACAAATACACTGAAATAGAAAAAAAAATGAATGACACGAGTGACACAAAAAAACTGTCAACGTCAGTTGACAGTTTTTTTTCTATTTCATGGTACTGATTGCAGACGAAAGCATTAGGCTCTGTTCATCCATAAAACTGCACAAATGTCATCTCACTCACTTAAAAAAAGATTGCTAACAAATTATAGGGCATAAAAATAAAAAACCTACATTTTCTTGGATCTTAAAACGATGGCTATCAAGGAAAAATATAATATTCATACCTTCAGAAAACTTTACCTAGCCAATTTACAGATACTTATTCCCTCCCTATGAAATTAGCGTTTTGTTCATCACGTTAGATCATTATCATCGACCAAAGTGACAAAGGTTTAAATTAGAAATATTAGATGTCATGTAGGTACCAAAGAAAAAACGACAAAGATCACCAACGTTCGAGGTGGGTATCGAACCCACATGTTCAGCTTTCGGGCCACTCGGTCTTGACAAATGTTTTTCGCATCAATATTTTTAAAACAAACATTTTTGTTCGTGGTTAGATTATTTCAGGGATGCCAACTTTAGGGTTACACATGCCATATTTTATTCCTTTTATCTACAGAAAAATGTTTACGAAAATCAGAAAGATAGGGGTATCTTAGAATGCCCCTTCTTTGGAGTGACGCAATAAAATCTAATATATAATAGACTAAGAGTAAGTTATTTAATATTTTGTATTTTGTACTTCAGGGTCGCGTTTTATAAAGTTACAATTTACAATTTCGCTGTTTGCCTCTCTTTCTAGCCAATATGTGCGTGCGTTAGAGAGGCAAACAGCGAAATTGTAAATTGTAACTTTATAAAACGCGACCCAGAAATAAACAGTTTTTTTTTAACCTACTATTCGATTTTTGAAGGTCGCGGTAGGCCGTCAGGCGCTTGATTCCTTAAAAAAATGTTTTTTTTATTTACATGTTTTCCAAAAAATACCTTAGGGGTTTTGACTTGAGCTTTAGGGTTAAATAAAATTGGAGTTGGCAACACTGGATTCTTTATTTTAAAATAAAAACGTTTATTTTGTCTTCCATACAAGTTCTAAAGACAAAAATAAGACATAAAGCTCATTTATAAATACTAGCTTCATCTAAAACTCATATCCTTTTTTGCTTTTCTTTCCCATCCGTCCTCAACCTACCCATCGCAAGTCCAAAAATAAATATCAAAGACAAAAGACCTTTTTTTCTTTCAGAAACATTCGCGTAAAAAAGCCAATAAGCAATTGAACAAATGAACGCCATACGCATCAACACAAGTAAATATACGTTTATGTAGCTTATGTTGATACTCTTCGAAAACCCGTCACGTCTTCAGGCTAATGAGATCGGCATATGTTAGTGACACGATTGTACTTTTACCTAGTATTTTTACTCAGTATTTATAGAAATAGAAAATAATTTATTCGTGACACACATTAAAGGACGAAGTAAATATGACAGTATACAAAAGAAAAAGAAAAGGTGCCACGAAATGACCTCAGCTCAGCATGTTGCTGGCGTGAGCCAGCGCTGATCTGCCGATGAGACCATTAAGTGAAAGATTCACGACAGGTAACATGACATAACATACAACACAACGCATAACAATAATATATAAACAAGTACACTATATTTAGGCATCGGAGCTTTCATCGCACGGTAAAACTAATGGCAAGCTATGAAGCCGGCGATTTTCATAAGGTCAATCAGGCTAATGAGATCGGCATATGTTAGTGACATGTTGTACTTTTACTTAGTATTTTTACCGAGTATTTCTACCCACGTATTCATAAAAGTCTCCTGACTTAGCAAGCTGATAAGTATTGTTTGTCCCCTTCGGTCTTTTATACAATTGTATACATTGATAAGACCAAAAGGGACTATCAATAGTTATTAGTTTGCTAAATTACGAGACGTATGAATAAGGAGGTATGACTAGAAAGTGAAAAAAGGTTTGATAAATGGAACCTAATTTTCGTCGACTTATAACATGGGCCTCCCGCAAAGATTGCTACAATGACCGGTCCTGCGCCACCTGCATCCTGCGACCTTCACCGGGTCAGTCCACCTATTGGGAGGCCTGCCCACGCTGATCCTTCCGGTACGTGACCGCCACTCGAGAACCTTTCCGCCCCAACGGCCGTCGGTTCTACGTGCAACCTCTCCCCATCTCTTAGGGTACCTTTCTTACTTAACCCCTCGTGTGTCGCGCATATTTTTTTCTAATAGTTTCCTCGTCACTGATCAGTGCTTAGACATACGAAGGTTTAAGACGCTTATGTCAATATACAACAATCATTTGATCCTCCCGAATTACTAGGCCAAATAACAAATAATATTTTTAAACCTTTTACTTGTTCCAACTACAGTGATACTCGCATACTTTTATAATCGAGTATTTTTATACTCCTTCCACATTCTTTATCGTATGATCGCATCTCATATCTAATTTGTCTTCGCGTTGATTCGACGTGGGTGGAAAATTTACAATCCCTCCCTTAAACTTATTAGTGAGCATGAGATATTACCGCGAGGGCGGGATTTTGAATACTAAGCGGAGAGAAGGATATTATATTTTTTATTTTTACTTTTGCCTAATATTTTATATACTCGTATATTAAATAGAAATCTGTACTCAAATTGGCCTAGTCTACGATATGTCGTATACCTACTAATAGATAATACAGGGTGGAAAGGGACGACGTTCCTTCCCGCTACCGACCGAGTCTACCAACCATTACGATGAACTTTCAGTATGGGACCAACATCGAAATATTAAAAAATAAAATTAACCCCTCATACAAAGTGAGTGATTAGTGAGAGTTCAATAGTATGGAAAAGTCATTTTTTTATGTACGCTTTCGATGTTGGTCCCATACTGAAAGTTCATCGTAATGGTTGGTAGACTGGGTCAGTAGCGGGAAGGAACGTCGTCCCTTTCCACCCTGTATACAGTGTGTAAATTTAATTCTGAATTATTTATGCTAGACAAGTTTTGCGAAAAATACAATTATTATGTTATGAAATTATATGCCTCACAATGTAGTAACAGATAAGTATGCTTACCATAGAAAGAAGAAATTGCTACGAAAGTCTCTCGTTGTCGCGGGATTCGAACCCGCATCCTTTGGATTGCCGGTCCAACGTGCTTCCAAAAAAATTGAGTTTTAAGTATTAATCTTGATGTAATCACACTACTATGTCAGTAGACTACCTAGGTACAATAAAAAATAAATTATTTTCCTAACTAGTGCGGAAAAGTCAACTTTGCAACTTTTCTCTTTTTAAGGCACTTGTTATGAAAAAAGTCGTTCGATACACATGTAAAAACTGCTTTTTAACTCGGGTGATTGTCGCCATCGTTTCACTCGGGCTCCAACTTTCACCCTCGTAGAAAAATTTTTTTTTGCTCTCGTATCGAAATGTTATTACTAGGGTTAGGAATTTTGGTGGCATTAGGTGAACAGAGAACAGTGGAGTCGGTGTTCGAATTGTTTATGATTGATTGAAAATAATACATATACATATTCTTTTTAACAGGGTTTCGCCCATTTTAAGTATTAAATAATTGTATTGTATTAATATTTGACTACCTATGAAATGAAATTCAATATTTTTTTATAATACAGCTTACAATTATTATATAATATTTATGGGCTTCGAGAAAACTAGAACCTTGAAAAACAAATAAATATATTTTCTCATTTATCAACATTTTCATTGAAAATTAATATTTTTCTAGATTCTCAAAAATAAAATTCGTGTTATTTATTTAAATTCATTGATAAATCCAGTTTGAACTAAACACTATTTTGTTATTGTTTTATAAGTTAATCATTTATTCAAGTAAAAAATGCTTGTAACATCGACTCCACTGCTCTCTGTTCCATAAATGCCACCAAAATCCTAACCCTAGTAATTACTATTTCACGCCATCTTCAATGAAAGTAAAAGGACAATTAAACAATATTCACCATCACTATATTCATTTAATAATTATCGCAACTGTAAAAACACCTTATACTTGAACAGAAAAGTGCCACTTTTTTCCCTCCTAGCAGGCAAGAAAGTTGATATTTATCCCTCCTGGTAGAGAAGAAAATTACCTATTTCGAGTGTGAAAAACTTACTAAGAAACATACGCCTAGCGAATAAAAGCAAGCAATAATCACTGGAAAAGCACTTCTGCTTTTCTCATTAACATAACACCAGACTACACCACACATGCACCATTGAAAAACGTCATAAGTGCATCCATTTTATATTACACATACGCTATTTACGTAATGATAAGCATGTAAACAAGTAAAAACGACGTAAGCGCCTTGAAAGCAACACAGACTAACGACTTTTTGTGATTTGGCTATTTTGGTAGCAGTTTGGAATTGTCTTAAAAGTGGGGAAATTTTGTTGCGCTTATGTCGTGTTGGAGTGAGAGGGAGGATAGTGCACTTGCGTGGTGTAACGATGGCGCGACATAATTACAGGAGAGGTGGTTTTCCACTGTTTCAGAATGTTATACCAACAAAATAGTACATACGACACAAGTCTGCCCTCGTAGTGAAGAATGCAGTAATTGCAAAAACGTCATTTCGAGATAAACTTGATTTAAGGTTTTCTTTAAAACTAAGCGTCTAGCGAGACGAAATAATTATATTTTGTGTTTTCTAAAACTGTTATATAATATGTTCAATGATATTGTAATATTAAAAGTTAGAATATTATTATTATTATTTATTATTATTTATTATAGGCGAGCAGCTTTTAGCTGATGTGCCTATGTCACACAGTGTCCAAAAAAAAAAAAAAGTTAATATATAGTTCAAGTTGGTAAATTTCACAAAAGTCACTTCACATCACAGAGCTCGAATAAATTATTAGTCCAATTTATTGTCCAAAAGCCATTTGTCAAGTCGGTTTTTAAAAGCATTAACTGAGGGAGCAGTGACCACACTGTCCGGTAAGCTATTCCAAGCCACCACAACACGGTTAGACAGCGAGTGGTATGCAGCTTTAGTGTTAGTGGAAGTACGGACAATTTTTAGGCTGTGACCTCGGGTATCGCGGCTGGCTGTTCTCATACAGACTATGTTGTGAATGTCGGGGAGGTTGTAACAGTGGCTAACGATCTTGAAACACTCAATAAGGTCTCCTCTTGCTCTTCTTGCTTTAAGTGTGGGCAACTTCAAAACCTTTAGCCTCTCCTCATACGGTAGACGTTTTAGCTTAAAAGGGATTTTAGTGGCTCTTCGCTGGACACTCTCCAAAATGTCTATATCTTTGACGAAATACGGACTCCACACCTGGAACGCGTATTCAAGAAGAGGCCGAACATATGTCTTATAAATCTTTACAAAAACTTCAACTGACACGCATTGAAATGAGCGCTTAATGACATATAAAAATGAATTTGCCTTTTTGACAATATTATTTATGTGCTCAGCCCACTTCAAGTTATTTGTGATTGTCACACCGAGGTCCTTCTGACTTGTCACCGCCGCAATGGGGGAGCTCCCTATCGTGTATTGGACCATGGGATTTTTCTTACCAAGGTGCAGAACCGTGCATTTAGCGACATTCAATTTGAGTATCCACTGCGAAGTCCACTCCACTAGTCGATCCAAATCCGCTTGGAGCTGGCCTGAGGAAATGAGAGGGTTGGCGAAGAATTTCCCATCATCTGCGAAGAAACACGATTCTGACTCTATTAGGGCTATTAAGTCAGTTACGAATATTCCGAAAAGGGCTGGTGATAAAACAGATCCCTGCGGTACTCCACTTAGAACACTAAGTGGCTGAGACACACAGTCGCCGACACGCACACTGAAAGATCTATCTGATAGGTAGCCTCTTATCCAGTTTAGAAGTTTCCCTCGGATACCAAAATGATCAAGTTTCATAAGAAGTCTCTGGTGGGGAACCTTGTCAAAAGCACGCTCAAAGTCAAGATATATAACATCAACCGGGAGGCCGAGGTCCATCTCTTTGGTCCAGGCATGTACACAGGTTAATAGATTAGTAACCGTCGATCTTTTTTCAACAAATCCATGCTGCTTCACTGAAATTAAGTTCTCCCGGTTGAGGAAACTTGTCAACTCCCTACATATAATCCTTTCCATACACTTGCAGATGATACTGGTCAGGCTAATTGGTCTAAATTTTGACGGATCAGTCTTGTCGCCGCATTTAAAGATAGGCGTCACTAGAGCATGCTTCCAATCCTGGGGTATACAACCTGAGCTGAAGGAACAGTTCATAAGTTCTGCTAGTTTTGGTGCTATAACCGCTGCACTCTGCTTCAACACAATGCTAGGAAAACTATCAGGACCAGCAGCTGAGTTAACGTCCAAGGTGTTCAGGATATCAAAAACTTGCTTTGGTGTAAATATCACGTCGCTCAACGCATTCTGGGCACGAGCTACCTTCTCGACTGTTGGATACCTAACAATGTCTGGTTCGCGAGAGTAAGCTTTATGGAACTCAGCCGCAAAAGCGTTGGCTATATCTACAGGGTTGGTAAGTAAATCTCCTTTAGGACTCCTGATCGCCGGCGGAATTTCTACCTTTGATGCACTAAGCCTACGTATATGAGCATAAAATTGCTTGTCACCATTCAACAGTATGTTACTTTCATAACGGCTCCTACTTTTCCTAGTCTCTATGACACACTGGTTGTTGATGGCCCTGAACCGACTGTAGTCCTCATCCGACTTGCTAGCCTTGTAGCAGTCCCATCTTAAACGTTTTTCTTTCGTAAGAGCCACTATGTCTTTATTAATCCAAGGTTTGTTATATTTTTTTTGTTTAACTGTAACCAGAGGAGCGTGTTTTTGAATATTATGTGCAAGAGCAGATTTAAACTCGGTCCATAGGGTATCCAACACAGGCTGACTTTGTATAGGCAAGGCGTCCAAATCATTCGAAAGGTCTTGACTGAATTTACTGTAATCAATATGATGATAAAGAAATTTCTGTTTTGTCCTAGGAGTAGTTCGCTGAGACAATAATTGCATTTTGAATTCCAATACACAGTGGTCGCTTTTACCAATAGGAGGCAGGTAAGTTATACCGGTACATAGAGAGTCATCGTTAAGCATAATAAGGTCAAGCAGGGAGGGTACGTTATTAACGCGAAAGCGCGTTGGTTCAGAGACTAGCTGAAGGAGGTTGCTATCCAGGAACATCCGTTGGAATATCTCAGCAGGTCCCGACAACCTCTGCAAAGGAGAAAGAGGCCAAACAATGTCAGGGTAATTAAAGTCGCCAGCAACAATAAGAGTATTATTTTCAGACGCCAAACGCAGATTATCAAGTAACTTTGAGTCCCGTGCCTGCCAGTCGAGTTCATTATCCGAACGGTACACACCAACTACGAGGAAGTGATACGTGCCAACCCTAATATCTAAGTAGAGAGCTTCAATCTCGTCACTCATATAGGTCAGATTTTTTTTAGCAATGATAGGAATGCCGTTCAATGAGTCTTTGACGTAGATAGCAACCCCACCACCACGTGTTTTTCCGCCCTGGAGCCTCGGACGCCTTAATCTGTCATGCCTATACAGACTATAATTAGGGATAGCAAAAGTGCAATTTCTGTCTCCGCTGTGTAGCCAAGTCTCTGATATAATTACGATGGTAGGATTGTATCTATTCACTTGCAGTATAAACAAATCAAATTTTGAAGAGAGAGAGAGCATATGTTAGTATACATAAAGGTCAGATCGTTGTATGGGCTGTGGTTCGCTAGTTTTTTGTATTTATGATTTTGGGCACTCCGCTAACATATTTTATAGTAAGGTTGGCCTCACCTCGCTCTGTCCGCTCCTTAAGCTTCTGGCGCAGGTCCATAAGCTCTGCCCGCTGCTGGGGTGTCTTATCATCATAAATCCTTACCTGCTGCTTGACCTTGGATTTGTTCTTGAGTACCTTTACAGCATCCTGGCGAGACTTAAATATGACTTTGATAGGACGATTCTTATTGCTTTCACGACGTCCCAGACGGATTGCTTTGACAAAATCACCCTTACTCGATGCCTCTTTTAAAATCTCCTGCACAATAGACTCATCGCTTGGAGCAGCTGAGCCATTGGCTTCTGAATCTGGCTCTGCAACACCCACTACAATGATATTGCATGATCTACGTTCCCGGTCCATCATTTCAGCAATGATGTTGTTTGTGCCCTGACACTGATTTCCAACAACAGGACCAGCGCTAGGAACGGTGGCCAGCTGCTTCCTGATATCAGACAACTCCGCACGCACTGCATCATAGGATTTGATGAGCTGGGGTACTTGGAACAGAGCCTCCCGACACGGATCGCATAGGAAAATCAGGGTTCGTTTAGCCTTTAGACCCATCACTCTAGCCTCGCTACTTGTTAGGTTACTGCAAGCTAAGCAAACATTCCGTTTGCATCCATCACATTGTATCATACTATCATCACCACTGTCATCCCCATTGCACAGAAAACACTTCATTTTCAATAAAAGCTGATAACAACACAAAGGAATAACTGTCAGAAAGTCGTAAATTTTTAAAGTCACTTTTCCACGAATATGTCACAGCACTACGCTTAATCCAATGTTTTCACAATAAAAGATGGCTTTTGGAACCGATACAGTCACTCTTCATTCGGCTATAATCACATTAACTATATTTAAACTTTAAATCAAATACAACGCAAAGTTCGACACTGTTCTCTTATTGGTGGGTAGTTGAGAAAAAGCCAATATATGTACACATTCGATTTTAAAGTCGATTACTGCAACTTATCTTTGCATTTTTTTTGCTACACGCGATACATGCTAGATAAGTATGCAGTAAAAGCGTCGAATACTGCATTTATATCTAGACTACATAAATTACTGCATTTCATTCTTGAATGGCAGTTCAATTTAAAATAAGTTTTCAAAGAAGGAATGCAGTTTAACTTTATGTCAGAAACTATATGGCACAGACTATTTAAAAAATACATTAAAATATGCCCAAAACTAGGTACTAGTATTGATTATCATGTTTACAAGATCAGAAAATAGAAAAGAAAATAAAACTGCGTTTTAGTAATTTTGTGTATTGTATTTTTAAACTGCAGTATTGACCTGTGCGACACGCCGACCCTTTCGTTATACTAGGGTAAAACGCAGCAATAGCACGTACTGCGGTTCAGCCTAGTTTAGCGTTGTAGATATTTTTCATTATGTTTTTTGTAAAATGCAGTAATCGACCTAATACTGCATTTCTTTTTAGTACGAGTTTAATACTGCATTTTAACCTAGTATTTTAAAAATATTTTGATCAAATACTGCATTATTACTTACTAAAAGTCTATTTTCTGTACATTTAAAAATTATGAAAAAAATATACATATATAAATATTGATTCACAGGTTTAATTTTTCGAAAAAAGTCAAAATCTTAATTTTGTCGATTACTGCGTTCTTCACTACGAGGGCAGAAGTGCGAAAAACATGGAATTCGAAACGAGACACGTTGTTGCACGTGTCTCGTACGACGTTTTTTAGTACAGATGGCCCTCCGAAGTTTTGTACCTGACGTAAAAAGACACACTTCTCGCACTAGAGCCTAAAAAACACACCATCTGTACTAAAAATGAATGTTCTTGGCAAATAAAAAACATTCTCGCCGTTGTGTAAAGGAAGTTGCCCTTTTCGCAGGCGCGAGAATATTTGTATAATAAGGTACGTTGCCAAGAAAAGGGTTAAGGCTGTTCCCACATTGGGTATTTTTTCTGTTTATATAAAGTCGTAGGCCACAGTGTGAATAAGAATGTTGCTGGTCTAGGTCGATTTGTGTAAAGGTGCATTCAGACCAAACGAGGATTCGCTATTCTATCCCCCACTCTACGAAATCAACGAATCACGATTCGTGTAATGATCGAATTTCGTAGAGTAGGGGGTTAGAATAGCGAATGCTCGTTTGGTCTGAATGCAACTTAATATTGTACCATAATATAGTAATAATATTTTACCCATTATGAAATGAATTTATTAGCACAAAACATAACTTAAAATTACATTACATTAAAAACAAAGATATCGAAGTTGTGCCAAAGGGTCCTCACTCAGCTTGTTGTCACGTAGTGCACCGCAGGGCACACTACGCAACGGTGATTTTCAGTGAGGCCCGATCGTCGATTGTAATATGAATTAATGTAACCACCAAAATGACGAAATTGAGTTAAGTATACCGTTCGACTGCAAATTTCCTGCTCTATTGAACGGTGTATATAAAATATTGATATCTAGAAAAAAATGTCGAATATGTTAACAAAAACTTTGCCATTTTATTAGGTTTCTACGTTTTTTATTAACGTATGTAAAGGTTTCCAAAAATCATAGACAATATTTTAACGTAAGTACGAATTTGTAAGTACAAATCATGTCCTTCCTAATGTACTCACCAAATTTTTATAAACGTCACTGCTGTAAGCGCCGTCTGCATTGTATGGCTCATAAGCAATTCGGTTTCAATTTGTGAGTTACACTAAATTTCGAAATACACTTTTGGTGATTTTCATTGGTTTGTTAACGTATCTCCACATTTTTTTGAAAATATTTAACGTAAGCACCAGCCATTTCCTGAACTATAAGTGTGGTCGCAGTTAGTAACTGTCTATCAAATAGACCTCTCAAAAATAAAACAAACAAGTTAAACATCATTTCAATAGGATAATTAACTAAAAAGATACAACATACTTTATAAATGTCCATTTCGTTTTTTGGTCCTCCTGAAAAGTCGTCATTTGGTGGTTACATTAATTCATATTACAACTGACGCGATTTCTAGTCCCCATAAAGTAAATGCCGTGTGGTGTCGGCACTAAGAATTTAATACATTTGTCACCACCCCAACTCCTCCTGCGGGTGTCGTAAGTGGAAAGGTGTCTGAAGTGTCACTGACCATTATTTGATAAAAGATTGATGACGGGCAGCAGCGTCATTATAGTGGACACATTACTGCGATCGCCAACCCGCTTGCCCAGCGTGACGATTATGGGCATTTACCTCCTAATGCGTCCATCCGCATAGTTAAAAGGAGAGGCCTACGTCCAGCAGTGGACTATCATAGGCTGGTGATGATGATAAAGTAAATAAAATACCGTGACTATAATACCACGTGGGTATTTCTCATATATAAATTTGAGAGTCGTCACAGTCATAGAGAAAGTTAACGTTACGGGGCTACTTCACAAATAATTATCAAAACTGCGACCATATATAACATGGACGTCTAACGCCAGCTCAAAAATGCCCCAAAAATCAATTGTTCAATTGTGCCAAGATGGGCAGGACATAGCGCTTTTCTTAACACCGCGCATATTTCGGCGCAACAACTTTGACAAATGTTTATAGAAAATAGCCAATCAAAAGTTTGATGGACCAATCACAACTATTTTTAAATGGCGGTTTAAGTGTTTATAGGTTAACATTGAACATTTGTCAACTAAAATTCAGGACCGTTTTTGAAAGGCAATTGACTATGGCGTGCGGCTTCCATGTTTTAGTATCAAAATGTTGAAATTCCTGGAAATCTTAACTTTCCAGCATGGTCGTCAACTCGTTACACACCTATCAAACTAAATAAGAAATACCCACGTAGCAAAGCATGAATAAAACTGAAATGAGAATAAAAATAAACTTGCCGTCGACTGTGTCGGTACAAATGGAATGGCACGTGAGGGTTGAAGTAGTAAATACGTAAAAACACGTGAAACTCGACGCAGTGTCGGCTCTTGTACCACGCGTCTCCAGTGGAAGGGTTAAGTAAAAAGCGACAGCGTATTAAATATTATCATAAGCGATAACGTATATATTTTTTTTTTTATGTAATACATTCTTTAATGTATGTTATTTTAAAAAGATGTATTATTATACTGTTTTGAAAAAATAAGTCCACCTGAGTTTCTTACTGGTTCTTCTCAGGAACGGCGTAGGGTTTGAACCAGTGGTAGATTTTTTTTTCTCTCTGTTGATAATGTCAGACGATTCGAAAATACTTATTAATAAGCTTACTTGAATAAAGAATAGTTTGACTTTGACTAACGTTTACCGTAGTCAGTGCTAAATAAAAAGAGCTCCACAATCTATCGATACGGATGCAGTAAAATTGCGTAGTAGTTGTTAATAAAAGATAACACATAAAACTTGTGTTTTAATTATTAATTTCGCTTTACATTTATTCACCACTATTCCGTGTCACCAACCAAGCTCAAATGACTTGGTTCATTTATACAAAACCTATCAACCAAGAACCGTCGTGCTCCTACAGACTGTCATCCACACACATGTGATACGCCATGCTTAATTTCTTGACAGGCTTTATTTTCGTTTCGTTACATTCAATACAGAGTTGAAGTAGTAAATAGGTACGTAAAAACACGTGAAACTCGATGCTGTGTCGCCTCTTGTATCAAGCGTTTCCAGTGGAAGGATTAATTAAAAAGGATTTGTTGGAATATGAACGCCAGCGCTTGATCTTTCTACTGAGCAAACTATCACACGTGCGATTTTTCTAGTAACGTAATCTGTGCCTGCTATAACCATCACTGTTAAAACAGTTGTTTCATTTCTTTTGTATTTCCAATATAAGGCACTAGTCTCACCGCGAACTACTAAGCTATGAACTATCGGCTATAAAAACTAACAAAAGGTACTCACTCCCGTGTAAATAAAAGAGACACGGCGATACTCGCCCGACGTTGATAGCTGATAACTGGGCGTCTGAGCACCACGGCCCCAGGGTCTCGACAGCGAAAGACACAAATTTAATATATGCTGATTCGAAAGAGCGATATATTTGCGGCGTTTCGCTGTCTCGTCTAAACAATAAGGCACTGGTCTCACCGCGAGCTACTAAGCTATGAACTATCGGCTATAAAAACGAACAAAAGATACTCACTCCTGTGTAAATAAAAGAGACATGGCGATACTCGCCCGGCGATGATAGCCAGAGATCGGACAAATGTGCGTCATTGTTCGCAATAATATGGACATGACTCCAAAGATGATTGAATAATTATTCATTTAATAATTTTCAGAAAATTACCTTTTTGACACCGGTAACTATGAAAACCTTTGTGAATAGACCCCTCAAAGCTTCGAAATCAAATTTCAAGAAATTATTCGTTTAATTATTCATTCAATCAAATTCGGTGCCATGTCCATATTATTGCGAACAATGACGCACATTTGTCCGATCCCTGGTGATAGCTGATAGCTGGGCGTCTGAGCACCATGGCCCCAGGGTCTCGACAGCGAAAGACACAAATATATGCTGATTCGAAAGAGCGATATATTTGCGGCGTTTCGCTGTCTCGTCTAAACAATAAGGCACTGGTCTCACCGCGAGCTACTAAGCTATGAACTATCGGCTATAAAAACGAACAAAAGATACTCACTCCTGTGTAAATAAAAGAGACACGGCGATACTCGCCCAGCGGTGATAGCTGATAGCTGGGCGTCTGAGCACCACGGCCCCAGGGTCTCGACAGCGAAAGACACAAATATATGCTGATTCGAAAGAGCGATATATTTGCGGCGTTTCGCTGTCTCGTCTAAACAATAAGGCACTGGTCTCACCGCGAACTACTAAGCTATGAACTATCGGCTATAAAAACTAACAAAAGATACTCACTCATGTGTAAATAAAAGAGACACGGCGATACTCGCCCAGCGGTGATAGCTGATTGCTGGGCGTCTGAGCACCACGGCCCCAGGGTCTCGACAGCGAAAGACACAAATATATGCTGATTCGAAAGAGCGATATATTTGCGGCGTTTCGCTGTCTCGTCTAAACAATAAGGCACTGGTCTCACCGCGAACTACTAAGCTATGAACTATCGGCTATAAAAACGAACAAAAGATACTCACTTATGTGTAAATAAAAGAGACACGGCGATACTCGCCCAGCGGTGATAGCTGATAGCTGGGCATCTGAGCACCTGGGCCCCAGGGTCTTGACAGCAAAAGACACAAATATATGCTGATTCAAAAGAGCGATATATTCGCTGTCTCGTCTAAACAATAAGGCACTGGTCTTACCGCGAGCTACTAAGCTATGACCTATCGGCTATAAAAAATAACAAAAGATACTCACTCCTGTGTAAATAAAAGAGACACGGCGATACTCGCCCAGCGGTGATAGCTGATAGCTGGGAGTCTGAGCACTACGGCCCCAGGGTCTCGACAGCGAAAGACACAAATATATGCTGATTCGAAAGAGCGATATATTTGCGACGTTTCGCTGTCTCGTCTAAACAATATGGCACTGGTCTCACCGCGAGCTACTAAGCTATGAACTATCGGCTATAAAAACTAACAAAAGGTACTCACTCTTGTGTAAAAAGAGACACGGCGCCCAGCTATCACCGTCAGGCGAGTATCGACTCGCCCGACGGTGATAGCTGATAGCTGGCCGTCTGAGCACCACGACCCCGGGGTCTCGAGGGTAGTTCTATGCGATTATTCTGTCGCAAGAATCAAGTCATTACCATTCCCAAATTATTGACGAACTGCATATAAATTGTGGAGTCATTTTCGATTAATTTGTAGCAAGCGCATGTTTGTTTGCTATTCTGGCATAATAGACTGTTTTGCTTTTATAAAACGGCAAATAAAGTTGTGATGGTAATGAACAAAAAAAACGCGTAACAAAATCGCATTGAAACACCCTCGACAGCGAAAGACACAAATATTATGCTGATTCGAAAGAGCGATACATTTGCGGCGTTTCGCTGTCTCGTCTAAAAAATAAATTGCCTCTTATTACTTGGGCCACCGCTGCCCCAGACTATGCAGCTAATATGTACACGGTAGTGGCACTTGCCTGTACATAGCTTTTATACTGTAATTCTGTGTAGTGACGCGAGACGAGTGTTTGTCTGGCGTTCTAATCTTGCTTATAGGTCTGTGACGGTTCCTGTTAGGGCTTTTAGGGTTCCGTGGCCATACTGTGGCATACGGCGGGCTTTGGCTGAATACTCCAGCAGTGTTATTCACTAAGGAAACTGCCTTGCTAACAGCGCTGTGTCAGCGCTGCGGCAGCGTCGAGCCTAAAAATGGTATTCACTAATGTACTTTCAACGACACTAGCGCTCGGCGACGAATGCGGCGTGAGCTGGAACTACACTGCGTCGAGAGTTACCGCCTACAGTTCGACGACGAGCTGGTCTATGTTAGTGAATACCGTTTTTCGCAGCGCTGCGCTCTACGTCGAAGTGAAGGCTGTTTTGTCGTCGAGCTCGTTGACGAACGCAGCGTCGAATGATCCTAAATTGAAAAAGTAATCTAAAATTATCAAATAATACTCATAAAATGTAGTTAAGTAGTCTCTTCCTGTGCGTTGCTTGTTGTACATAGCTTTTATACTGTAATTCTGTTTAGTGAGACGACTAGTGTTAATCCAATGTGAATTAGGTCTAATTTTCACTTATACCAGTAGAACGCGATGTCACCGAGGAAAAGTCAATTTAAATAGATGGAAAGGAGTGACAGTGACAGTGACATTGATTATTTCTGTAGAAACCCGAAAAAAAAAAGAAAAAACGACATTTTAATGCATTCCCGAAAAATACATTTGATTTTTCCGACCTTTTCAACGCTAGTCACACGGTATGCTAAAATTTATAAGGCTTGTATTGCACTAAGTGACAATATATCTAATACGTAGATACTTAAAAATACATAACATAAAAAAATCAACGTTATAGAAGTCTCGAGGAACTCTTTTATATTTTTTTATTAATTTTGATTTATTATATATTTTCATCGATTACCACGATAGTTATTCATGGAATAAAATTACTTTAACGGATTATATCGCGTACATTAATTTATTTAACTTCCTCCCGACGTTTCGAATACCTACTTTGCAGGGTTCGTCACCCGTAGACCACAAACTCGAATATACGCGATATTCTAGGTATAATATAATAAAATAGTTTTATTTTATGAATCTTACAAAGCGTTTTCTAAAATGACATCGAATTAAAATTGTTGTCAGACACACCAAACTCGAATATACACGGTGCTCGCGAGCATTGCGAGAGATTTTAACTATACATTCTAGACGTCAAAATAAACAAAAAATGCTATATTTTTTAGACTCTGAATACTTTTTAACATTACCAGTAATTTTATCATGACAACAATTTGTTAAAATTATTTTTTTAAATGATTTTTTTTGGGGGCAGGTTATTTCGTCAAGTCTATTCTTATTTTTTGAATGTCAGGCAAAAGGTGAGGTAATATTAGAACACATTGTGGTAGCATTGTAATCAAAAAGAAGTTTTATGACGAGCTACTTCGGAAAACTTATTTTGAAAAAAGGTTAATTATCTCTGGAACCAAGCCGAATCCAGGAAATTTTATATATAATTAAATACTCTAAATATGCTCAGGAATTCAGCATTAAAATCTTTCTTAATGCTCACGAGCACCGTGTATAATAAAATAGTTTTATTTTATGAATCTTACAAAGCGTCTTCTAAAATAACATCGAATTAAAATTGTCGCTAGACACATCAAACTCGCATAATATCATACTTTAACACAATAACACAAAAGTTAAAAATATAACCTATAAGATATTCAAATTATTTCCGTGCCAGAATGTAACGAATCGGAAAGACAGTATTAGAGCCAGCCGAAGCGTTCTGTTTGCATTACTAAGCAGGAGGTCTGTTGAAACTCTGGGAGTACTAGTTTGATTTGATAACAAATATCAATTCTTCATTAAGACATAACATAAGACATTTATTCGTGGTATGGGTTCACAACAATAGTTAGCCTGGTTCCTGCAACGGCAAAGCCTGTACTGCACGTAACCAAAATTCGGAAAAGATACTTAAAGTAACCTATCAATATATGAATGTATGAAGATTTGAGGAATTTGTGTATACATGTGTGTATGTGTAGGTGTCTACGTATGTGTGTCATACGTGTGTAGTGTGTACATGTTGAACAAATGTTTACATTCACTGTATAACTCTAAGTAACTTCTCTATGTCCTCATAATGAAAAGACTTGAGCCATGTTTACATTTTATTTTTTTTTTTCTCGAAGAGAGTATTCTTGCGAATTAAATCTAACTAATCTACTTAACCTAACCTATATCTAAGATTGGCCCTTGTGGCATTGTACCGAGCATGCTGGCGGCATTTCCTCGCTGTTTCGCGATACTAATGCGTTGTGTAAGGAAGTCGCCAGCTCTTCGGTCTCTTTATTTCCTAAGAAAATCATTTAGTACCTAAATACTAACTAATAACTAAGTAGAATGTAATATTTAAGAAACCTGTGGCGGATTTATCATTGATTGTAGTGTGACTTAAGCCTGTGGCGGATCTATTTTTTCCTAACTAGTGCGCAAAAACGAACTTTGCGCACGCTTCGCGCGCGGTAATTTCTCTTTTTGCGCACTTGTTATTTAAAAAATCGTTCCTTACACGTGCAAAAACTTTTTTTTAACTCGGGTGATTATCGCCCTCGTTTCACTCGGGCTCCAACTTTCACCCTCGCCGAAAAAATGTTTTCCCGCACTAGTTAGGAAATGTACTATTGTGCCTACCTGCGAAGTGGATTTAAAAGAAGGATTAATATAATTTATTTTGTAATTTAATAAACATCTCTGATAAAAAAAAATTATACTATGACCTATAACTTAAATAATGGTTCAACATATCTAAATACAAATTTATTGTTATTAACGGCTCATATTATAATTATAAACCCTCATTTAAATTTTACTTACAAAAAATATATAATTTACAATATAAGTACGCTTAATTAATTTCATATTCTGATTTCTAAATCTAAGGCACTGGTCTCACCGCGAGCTACTAAGCTATGAACTATCGGCTATAAACACGAACAAAAGATTCCCACTCCCGTGTAAATAAAAGAGACACGGCGATACTCGCCCGGCGGTGATAGCTGATAGCTGGGCGAGTATCGCCGTGTCTCTTTTTTTACAAGGGAGTGGGAATCTTTTGTTCGTGTTTATAGCCGATAGTTCATAGCTTAGTAGCTCGCGGTGAGACCAGTGCCTTAAACAAGCCTTAGGCACTGTTCTTACCGCGAGCTACTAAGCTATGAACTATCGGCTATAAACATACATGTAAATAAAAGAGACACGGCGATACTCGCCCAACTATCAGCTATCACCGCCGTGTCTCTTTTTTTACACGGGAGTGCGTATCTTTTGTTCGTGTTTATAGCCGATAGTTCATAGCTTAGTAGCTCGTGGTGAGACCAGTGCCTTATGACAATGTATCAATTGTACCTATGTACCGATATTGACGGCATTTCGTCACTATTTCAAAACAGTTATTTTTTATTACAATAAGTACAGTACAATGGAAATCCATTCCTGCACGGAAAAGTGTGCAGAAAAGTGTCACCATCTGTGTCTAAGTTTACCCTTGAAAACCGCAATTTTACAGGATATGTGTTGTAAAACAGCTTATTAATATTTTATAAGTATGTATATATTGTATTATTTTAAATTTAAATAACAATTCAACAATTAGATTTAGTATTTCAAATCAGCCAAGTGCTATTCGGAACGCTCCCAGGGTATTGACTTGATCGAATTTAAATTAGATTGAAGTACAAATAGAATAAAAAAATGCAAACTAGAGAATTTCAACTCTCAAGGGATGGCTGGACGCGTGTATATGTATATTATATAATGTGAAGTGAAGGAACTGGCACCTATTCTCACTTAGACAGTGTGTGTCTGTGATACTGGCTTTTATCGAAACCGAGGAATGCGATGCAGATTTCTAGCCAAACCGTGAACATTATTCGATTCAAAATGCAAATTTTAAAAGTAATTAACTTTCTAAGAAAATTCATAAATTTTGAAGCAATGTACTTTAAAATAAATCGTTAATTTGCACTTCACAATGACAGATCGCAGCCACTCACAACGTTTGACAATTAAGCAGTACACGCGTTACATTGATCGTTCGGAGGAAATAAAATTAATTGTACGGTCAATTTAATTACTTGTCAAATGTTAATACTTTAAAACGATTGCTAGTACCTAATGCGTATTATTGCCCATTTTCCTAAAAGCCTGGGTGATGGAACCACACTGTAGAATACTAAATACAACGACGTTAATTTTATCTTGCAATATGAACTAACCTACGAACAAATAAAATATGGAAGCCACACGCCATACTAAATCGCCTTCGCCATACTAAAACGCCATTCAAAAGCGGTCCTGAATTTTAATTGACAAGTGTCGGCCCCTCTTCAATGCATCACGGTAATGAATTTCAATATCAACCTATAAAAACTTAAACCGCCATTTAAAAATAGTTGTGATTGGTGCGTCAAAGTTTTGATTGGCTAGATTCTATACACATTTGTCAAGGATGTTGCACCGAAATATGCGCGGTGTTAAGAAAAGCGTTATGTCCTGCCCATCTTGGCGCAATTGAACAATTGTTTTGGGGACATTTTTGAGCTGGTGTCAGAGGTCCATGTTTATACCTACACTCGTGTTTTTATTGATTTCCGTTAAATTAAAGGGAAGCTTATTTAGGTCATAAATAATCAATTTCTCTAAGAAACGAGTGTCTTAACTCTTACTGTTGTTGAGTTATCAAAAAAATAAGTTTAATGACTGAACAAGTGTATTGCAACCTTTATTACATCCTAAGTTATTTATTTTGACGTGTGCCGTCAGTCATCTGAGATCTTATTCTTAAGGTTCTCTCACACTTGCCGTTACAATTATTATGTATGAAAACGAAAAAAAAAATTTTTTTACGAAATGAACAAAAGCCCATATACCAGGCAACTTTTATTAATGTCCCAAGTAACCTGGCCAATTTAACGGAAATCAATAAAAACACGGTATATATGGTCGCAGGAACTAACAATGTTCGAAATTAGTGTCCATTGAGCCTCTTTTGTTCTTGCTACCTATGCTATTCTCTTATTCACACTTCGACGCTGCGTTCGTCAACGAGCTCTACGACGAGACAGCCTTCACTTCGACGTAGAGGGCAGCGCTGCGAAAAACGGTATTCACTAAAGGTGCATGCAGACCAAATGAGCATTCGCTGTTCTATCCCCCTACTCTATACCCGAATGTTATGTTCTATACCCGAAATTCGATCGTTACACGGAACGTGATTCGTTGATTTCGTAGAGTGGGGGATAGAACGTAGAACAGCTCGTCGTCGAACTGTAGGCGGTAACTCTCGACGCAGTGTAGTTCCAGCTCACGCCGCATTCGTCGCCGAGCGCTAGTGTCGTTTAAAGTGCATTAGTGAATACCGTTTTTAGGCTCGACGCTGCCGCAGCGCTGACACAGCGCTGATAGCAAGGCGGTTTCCTTAGTGAATAATACTGCTGATGCCAAAGCCACCAACGCGTACAGTCTTGGATTTCTTAAGTCACTTTCTGTTATTCCAGAAGGGTCCACCGTTGGGACGGGGTGGGGGTTTCTCCCACGGCATTGGGAACTGACTCGGCACGCCTTTCGAAGGAGGGACAGTTGGTATAACACAACCTCCAGGCTTGGTGGGAGTTGGCTTCATAGGCATTTCTGAAAAAAACAACATTTTTTTTACAATGGGAAAGGACCACTTTAGTATGAAGTCTGGTATTGCCTAGCCCCCTTACCCAAAATTCTTTACCGGCACATGTGTTTCCGCATACCTATAAGTTGGGACCCTTTAAACGAAGCGTGAAGAAGCATCTAGCGGGCCAGCAAGGTGGTGGCAACTGACAGGTTACTGATTGTCTCCTGTTCGTTGCCGCCGCGATTTGGGCTCTACTTCTCACCTATCTTCGATCAGGTGGAGTGGAGCCACTTTGTTGTGCCAACATAAAAAAAAAAAAATTACTCATTGTCCTTAGCTGTCATATGCCAAAGACAAAATACCTAAATAGTTCAGTCGCCATCAGATATATCGTAGCGTCCGAAGCGCTCAAAAATATCTGAACATGCCTTTATCGTTAGGGCTTGTGCATAAATCACGTGAGGTGCTATAGGGGGGGAGGGGGGACCAAGAAAAAATCACGAAAGATCACGTTAGGGGGGGTACAAGGAGACCTCACGTGTATTTTTCTACGATGAAAAAACTAAGAAATATTGTGAAAATCGGCGCGCGAATGTAAGTTGAACGAGAAAAAAATACACGTGAGGCTGCTAGCAAAAAAACTCACCAAACATCACCGGGGGGGAGGGGGCTGCCAAAAAGTAGCCGAAAAAGCCTCGCATGATTTATGCATGAGCCCTTATGACAATAATATACACTTACCCCCTTATTCATAAACGTCTGCCAACTTAACAAGCCGCAAATAATTGTTTGTCCCTTTTGCTCTTAAGGACACATCGTTAAGACCGAAAGGGACAAACTATTATTAGCGGCTTGTTAAGTTAGCAAACGTTTATGAATAAGGGGGTGACACGTTGTATTAATGCATTTCGGGTAAATCCACAAGATATGTCAACTGACATATCTTATCAATTATTCTTTTGTGTGTTTAAATTAATTAAACAAAATTAAGCGACGCGTAGCACGACAAACGATAAACGCGTAATCACTATAAGGCATATAGATAGATATGTGGACGCTTATATTTACTTAATAAATACTAGGTGACATCGGAAAGAAAGACTATCTTAACACGTTTTTCACAGTTTGAATAACGACCCCGAAGTCACCCAGTATAAGATCACACAAAATAATTAGTAATTAAAAATAAAAACTGTACAATTTATATACGTAGATTAAAACTAACTAATCTACTTAACCTAACCTATATCTAAGATTGGCCCTTGTGGCATTGTACCGAGGATGCTGGCGGCATTTCCTCGCTGTATCGCATAACTGATGCGTTGTGCGAGGATGTCACCAGCTCTTCGGTCTTTAGTTAATAATATAAAATAAATAATAAATAAATAATCATGATTTTATTATATTTTTAAATTATACAAAATGGAATCCGCCACACACAAAATACATAAATATTTTGGGACATAGTACACAAATCGACCCGGTTCCACGGTAAGCTCAATTGAGGCTTGTGATGTGGGTACCAGGCGACGATATAATATAATAGATAGATACATATAGATACTTAAATACATAGACAGCCACTACCAAGGAACAAATAAGTGTGATAAATAAATATACAATTAATGCCCTTGCCGGGACTCGAACCCGGAACCTCCAACTACGTAAGCAGGGTCACTACCAACTAGGCTAAGGAGGCTGACTGACAATTGACGTATAGTTTTGTAAAGTTTTGATAATTTGAAAATTCTAAGAACAATATTTCATTCCAGAGAGGCAATGAAACTAAACAATAGTTATAATAATACGTACCGATGTATTTGTATTTAAGTACTTACTTTTTGATTTTGTGGTACAACAAGGAATTTGATCGACCGTCTACTTCGTTTGCTTGATATGTACTGTTATTATTCACTTACGGAAATGTATGCATTAGTGTACATACATCTGAAATGTATACGTCACATCACAGTACAGGTTGTCTTTGACAATAGGGCTAAATAAATTAAATATTTCAAGCCATTCATATGAATTATTTTTCTAAAATAACCGGTTGTGTCCAGGTATGGTCAAATAAAAATACCCAAATTTTCGACCTTGACTTGGAGCCACTAACAACTACAAAAGCGGGACCAAGCCACGTTTATGTATTGTCATACTAATTCAATGCGATTTTCTAAGTACAAGGTCAATGCGGATAAGACCGTCTATCAGGGAAGGCCGTCTAACAACTGATTTACGAATCTAATTGAACAGTATAAGACGTATATGACCGTATGACGGACTTTTCTTCAAAATAAAATATGCCGGATTTAGCCGCACTGACCTCATACCATAAATACCTATGCAAGATGCATTTTGAAAATGACAGCAGTTTGTCTTAAGTACAAAATTCTAAATATCAAATTGGATGGGGTCCGTAGTTCAGAAATGATCCTGCCTGCGAAGCTGGATGTCCGAATCCTCGTAACGGCATGTCTTTGAGCATTTATCACAATAATATTTTGTTCCTCAGTCGTAGTTGGTTTCCATGTATGGCGACACAAGCCTTTGTAATTGAGCTGACAAGAGCTTGTAAGTAACACCATGGGAGATTGTTTATTATTATTATTTATGTATTTCAATGATTTAAATGGCGTTGTTCATTATACAATTCATCATCATCAGCCTATGGTAATCCACTGCTGGAACGGTTCTCTGCCAAAATATTGACTTTAGAAAAAAACTTCCTTTTGAGACCCTAGACACTAGACGATGCCTGTTCCATGGGGGAGCGTTCTAATCTCATCACATCATCAGTTTCTCTCAGTCCACTGCGGCACGTAGGCCTCTCCAATTAACTATGCGTATAGACGCATTAGGAGGTAAATGCCCATAATCGCCACGCTGGGCAAACGGATTGGCAATCGCAGTAATGTGTCCACTATGATGCCGCTGCTGCCCATCATCAATCTTGTAGAATGGTCAATGACACTTCAATCCCTTAGTCGACTCTTACGACACCCGCAAGAGGAGTTGGGGTAGTGACAAATGTATTCTTACTGCCGTCACCACACGGCAAAACACAATTATTTTAACTATTTTCAAGAAGTGACGGCGTGTAAATGGTAATTCAAACTTCTTGTTATATTTGCAACACTAGCTTGTTGCTGAAAATCATTGTGACTGTTGGAATTAATTAGGGCAAAACGGCGCCTGATGAAAATGCACATGCAATGCGGCCTTCGCAGCTCACCGCTCCTGTTAGTTATAAGGATCTTTTTAATATAAATTTGCATGTCACTCAGTCAGTTACTATTAAATCCATCAGTCAAAGCTAACGGACGTCTAATCATTTTAATCACCCTGTAGTTTCCTCCGCCAAATCCCTCAGACGCTTGAACAGTGACAATGCCATTTATTTCTACCTTTTCCTATATTTTTTTTAAACAAATTTGAAGGTAAGATTGACAAAAAATAAATTACTTTTAAATATATGTTTCAAAACAGCCACACCATTTAAAGCCCCATTGCCAGAAACAGCCTGTATTTATGTCTCTATATCAATGTATATTTTTTGCAAGTTGTTGATTGAAGTGCCTAGTATAACATGATCTAGATATTAGTAATAACTATACGATAACAAAGTTCAAATATAAACTGGTTTTTAATAGGGAGCCACGCAACGGGGAAGACCCTAAAATTAAAATTCCAAATATATCAATTGCGAATGGATATTAATTTTATAAATGTAGAACTGCCTTTTATAAAATTGCAGAATGCATGCTTACTATTTAATTTCTATGCTGATATTGACAGGGTGTACTGAAGAAAATTGTATTTATGGCCTTATGGTGTACAGTCGCCATCAGGGTGCTTAGACAAGTTGCCAATCGCTAACGCTGAATCGTCAATCGTAAACGAAAAGGCCCGGCCACAACATTGGCCCAAAGGTGCGGTTAAACTAAAAGAGCATTCGCTGTTCTAACCTCCCACTCTACGAAATTCGATCGGTACACAAAACGTGATTGGTTGATTTCGTAGAACGGGCGCTAGACCAGCGAATGCTCTTTTGGTATAAACGCACCTTAAGGCGACCAGCAGCGAGCCAGCGAATCAATGAGTTGGAGCGGGATGCCGATATGGGAACTCCCTCTCCCACGTATGGTTTTCCGCTAAGCTGGTCGCCTTAGAGCAATGACGTGGCCGCGGCAAAAGGCAGCTAACTGTCTTTGTCGCACTAATATGAAAGAGTTACAGAGATGGCAAACTACGATACGCTACTAAGCGTTAGCGATTGGCAACTTGGCTAAGCGTCCAGATATATCTAGCGTCCGGGGCGCTCAAAAATATCTGAACACGCCTCTATCGCTATGGCTATAAAGGCCTGTTCAGATATTTTTGAACGCTCTGGACGCTTATATATATCTGATGGCGACTGTACCACATTCACAGAAATAAATAAATGATTAATTGACTAAAAATTTTTTTAAATCCTTTCTTTCCTTCCTTTTGAATACATCATCAGCCTATCTCAGTCCACTGCTGGACGTAGCCTCTCCTATTAACAACGCGTATAGACGCGAGGTAAACGCCCATAATCGCCACGCTGGGCAAGCGGGTTGGCGATCGTAGTAGTGTCCACTATGATGACGCTGCTGCCCATCATCAAACTTCTATCAAAATACTTTTGAAGGCGCAACAACATCTGTTGCATAGATTGAAAGATATATATAGACAGACAGTTAGGGAGTATTTTTTTTTCTACTATGTAGTAGCTAAAAGAATTTCATATTTTAAAGACAAACGGGGCTTAATCGCTTAAACCTACGTTTAATTATATCCTGTCTTTAAAATATGAGTGATAATCGTGAAAGCTTAAACTAAAAGAATTTCATGAATTTCTATTTAAATCAAAAAATTATATATTCTACATATATTTTTTTGTCTGCACTTTGTATTCGACCGACGTCATTTGAATCTGGCAACATTTCTTGGCAAAAGAACGGTTTTTCCCCTTTACGTACAATTTTCTCGGTATCTCATTTTGTTTACGAATCGACTCCTAAAATAAGTAAACGATTTTGATCCTTACGCCTTAAGTCCAAGGCGTTCTGAAAATATTAGATATAACACGTGGCTGCGGTGCTGTTTATTTTAGTTATTTTAAAATATAAATGTCTGGCCACATGCTCATATAATATCATATAATGCTGTGTAAATATTATTAAATAATGATCGTTTATAATGCTAGGTATACTTATCATAAGAAAATAATCACAATAAAAAAATAGAAACTGACTTCAACCGATTCTTCCAAGATCTCATTATCAGACCTCTCATCATCATCATCAAGTCAAAGTCAAAGTCAAACTATTCTTTATTCAAGTAAGCTTATTAATAAGCATTTTCGAATCGTCTGGCATTATCAAGAGAGAGAAAAAAAATCTACTACATCATCATCATGTCAGCCGAAAGACGTACACTGCTGGACATAGGCCTCCCCCAAAGATTGCCACAATGACCGGTCCTGTGCCACCCGCATTCAGCGGACTCCTGCGACCTTCACCAGGTCATCAGTTCACCTTGTGGGGGCCTACCCACGCTGCGCCTTCCGGTACGTGGCCGCCACTCGAGAACTTTCCCGCCCCAACGGCCATCGGTTCTACGCGCAATGTGCCCCGCCCACTGCCACTTCAGTTTAACGATTCGGAGAGCTACTTCGGTTACTTTGGATCTACTGCGTCCTCAGACCGCTACTTGGTGCCCAGTGCCAATGGGGGTTACAGGGACACGATTGATAAAAAAAATTGAAAATCTGATATTGAAAATCTGTTCACAATTCTCGGTGAAACCCGGTGAAACCGAGTAACATTTATAAAAAAAATTGTCCGATTGTAAACCTGCTTGTTTTTGAAGTAGTTTAAAAATTTCACTTATGTCCGAATTAGGTAGATTCCATTTTTAAAATCATCATCATCAGCCTATGATAGGCCACTGCTGGACGTAGGCCTCTCCTATTAACTATGCGTATAGACGCATTAGGAAGTAACTGCCCATAATCGCCACGCTGGGCAAGCGGATTGGCGATCGCAGTAATGTGTCCACTATAATGACGCTGCTGCCCATCATCATTCTTTTATCAAATAATGGTCAGTGACACTTCAATCTCTTAGTCGGCCTTTACACCTGCAGGAGGAGTTGGGGTGGTGACAAATGTATTCTTACTGCCGTCACCACACGGCCAAATATTTAAAATATAATTCTAAAATAGGTAGATTCCAATTTAATATGTTCAGTTTGTTTAAACGTTTAGATTTTTTTTTGTAGTTTCATGCCAAGAAATTAGTTTATTTATGAACTCTTATTTTTATGTGACGAAGGTAGACAACTGAGCTCTCAGTCCACCTGATGGAAAGCAGGAACTGAGGCCCATGGACATAATGACCAAAAAATCGCCTATGCGCTGCCTACCCTGAGGACTTCGATGGATTGCCTCCATCTATGCCAGTAATTACACTGGCTATCTTACCCTCAAACCGAAACACAGCGGCAGGTTAACGGGTAAGACGGTGGTAGCTATCCGGGCCGACCCTGCACTAGGTCCTACCACCAGCAAACTTATTTTTGCTGATACACAATAGATATTCGTTTTAAACGGTCTACGCATCCGTGACGTACAACAGGGTGAATATCTGAGCGTGTCAACCGCCTAATTTTGGTGGCATCATTTTTGCCGATGTTTCGTCGTCGTCTAAATGTTTATACTTAGTCATTTGTATAAGGTACATACCGTGCCTCCTTCAAATGACAAAATAGCACATTGTAACGAATAGGAACTTCGGCAAAAATGATGCCACCAAAATTAGGCGGTTGAAACGCTCAGATATTCACCCAACAGCAGTTTACTACCAGCGGACCTGTATATTACACACATTATGTATTTTCTTTAAGAACTGTTTAAGGTCAATCGTCAACCCTAGACCTCTCAGGAACCATGTGACGCTATAAATCAAATGCTAAGTAATCTTTTACCAGTAGTATATTTGACAAGGTTCTAGAGCGGACTATGATTCCAATTGATTACTAACTTAACCTACATAACGTCAATCGCATGTATCCTTATAATAAAAATAAATAGTTATACTTTTCACACACGCAGAATAAATTTCCTATTTAGAAACTCGTACGAAACCATAAAATGACCGAAGGGAAGCGAACGTTCCGGCTACAATATATAAAACCGGCCATAAGCATGTCGGGCCATGCTCAGTGTAGGGTTTCGTAGTTGTTCAAAAATGGTTGTGCCGATTATGTTACAAATATGCATGCATCAGCCTATGATAGTCCACTGCAGAACGTAGGCCTCTCCTATTAACTATGCTATACGCATTAGGAGGTAAATGCCCATAATCGCCACGCTGGGTAAACGGATTGGCGATCGCAGTAATGTGTCTACTATGATGACGCTGCTGCCCATCATCAATCTTTTATCAAATAATGGTCAGTGACACTTCAATCCCTTAGTCGACTCTTACGACACCCGCAGGAGGAGTTGGGGTGGTGACAAATGTATTCTTACTACCGTCACCACACAGCACCTTTGCAACTGAAAAATGAATGAATTATGGGGAGATTTTACATATTATCTGACAAGCTTATTTGAGTAACTAGGGGAGTCCCCTACATTTATGATGATGATATCTGATGACGTCACTATCGGTGTATATAAAAACGAGTTCAGGAATAAAGGAACAGTATATATCGAGTAAGGAATTACAGCACTTGTGTTAAAATTAAATCAGTTCTAGAAAAAGCCATAGTGAGTATTATGTTCAATTTATGTATAAGTAAGTCCCGCCGAGTTTCTTGCAGAAAAAAATAATACTTAATAAATATTCTCGGGTGTAGAAATAGAACCGGATCTAGCGTTTTATGTTTAAAATGTCCTTCAAGTCAAGGGTGAATATAAAAAATAAAAATATAAAATTTGATTTATTTTCACCTCACAAAAGATTCATAATAACAATTGAAATTTTACATGAATAAAGTACAAAAAACGTAAAGCCTTTGTGAGAGACTGGAGTCTGAACTAGGCGTGAGCCTGTAATAGGCAGCTTCTGGGCAAACTCACTCCATAGTAGGCCACGTCTCTGCCCTTGGCTAGTCTGTGGCCATGAGTAAGCCCACTTAAAAAAAAATCATTTTCTCTCTCGCCATGCCCATGGCAAATCTTCCTTCAACAGCCTCTCACCACCGCCCCCAAATGACGGTGCAACGACCGTCCCACTCTTGTGGGATGCCCGGCCACAGCTGTAGTAGCGAAAACGCGGGAGCAGCCACACATACTCCAGGAGGTGTATCGTTTGTATATTCAGTTCAGTTGATGACAACATTGTTATATATTTCATTACTGCAGTGTAACGTAATTTACGTAACTGAATTCAATAAGCTTTATTTTGTATGTGTGGTTCATTCAATTTATTATTTAGTGGCACATAGGTTGAAATTGGTCTTTTATTAATTTGGTGATTATTATTGACTATATCCATCCTTGGCATGTGGTTTATTGTGAATATCAAAATGTGCTGCATAAGATATATAAAAGTGGGATTTACGGACTAAAGTTTTATCATTTGTACAGTACCCTCAGGGTCATTTGCAGAAAAAGTGTACCTTTTAGTGTCACGAAAATAAGTATGTAAATTGAGATTTCTCAGTTTAGTTACTCCCATACTAAAGGTATGAAAAATTCTGTAACAAATTTGAGATTTTTTTTTATCAGTTTCGTTACATTTCGTTTCATACATTTAGTATGGGAGTAACTAAACTGAGTAATCTCAATTTACATACTTATTTTCGTGACATTAGGGACATTTTTTTTTGTTTCATAACTATATCCATCCATGTGGTTTATTGTGAATAGGTATCAAAATATGATGCATGCATAAGATATACAAAAGTGATATTTACGGACTTAAGTTTTATCATTTGTACAGTGTCCTCTTAACAAATCTAGGTAGCAAATTGTGACGTACTGTTTCTAACCAGAGATAGCTATGTATGGAAAAAACAAGAATATTGCGGGGAAATATAGCGTTTATGTGCATTAATGCCGTACCTATACCAATCGTCAGTAGAATCTAAAAATATGTAAACAAACCTAAAAACTTGCATTATTCCATAATCACTCACTTTTAGAACACAATCTTGGTTTTATTACGAACTTAAAAATCTTACCTTGAGTTCACTTATATTTTTAGAAAAAAATATGTTTTTATATATTTATTCTCAAAACTACAATTTATGTACATAGATTAAATCTAACTAATCTACTAAAAACGCATAAGTACAGGGGTCTTGGTCCCGAATACATTTTCATGCCATTCGGGGTTGAGACCCTAGGCCCGTGGGGTCCCAATGCTATCCAGCTTCACAAAGAACTCGCCAAAAAAGCTGGTCGACACCACCGGTGACCGAAGAGCTGGCAGCTTCCTCGCGCAAAGGATTAGTATTGCCATACAGCGGGGAAATGCTGCCAGCATGTTGGCACCATGCCAAGGGGGCCCCATTTTTTAGATGTATTTTAGGTTTATTTAGTTTTAATTTGTAAGTTTTAATTTAGTGTTATTTATAAGGTTTTTTTTATTTACCTATTTATAATGTAATTATATTATTTATCTACCGAATAAAGTTTCACTATTATATACATGGTTGTCTAACCATCTACTTAGGTAACCTAACCTATATCTAAGATGGGCCCTTGTGGCATTGTACCGAGGATGCTAGTGGCATTTCCTCGCTGTATCGCAATACTGATGCGTTGTGCGAGGAAGTCGCCAGCTCTTCGGTCTTTAGTTACAAAAAATATTGTTATTATTCAATTTTGGAAGTTTATCGTGTGTTATCCAGTGTGTTACCATCACCCTGGCTTTTCCGAAAATAGACCAGGACGCATTTCTAGCGATCGTTTTGAAGCATTAACATTTGAGAAGTATTTAAATTGACCGTACAATTAAGTTTATTCCCTCCGAACGATCAATGTAACTCGTGTACTGCTTAGTTGTCAAACGTTGTGAGTGGCTGCGATCTGTAATTGTCAAGTGCAAATTAACGATTAATTTTGAAGTGCATTGCTTCTCAACTAACTTTTTAAAATTGGAGTTTTGAATCAAATAATGCTCACGGTTTGGCTAAAATCTGTATTGCATTCGTCGGTGACAATAAAAGTATCGTACCAGTATCACGGTAACACACTGTAAACATTTAAAAATGTTTAAACTTTAAATTCATGTAATATTCTTTGGGTCAAACGCAACCCCATGTTCGGAATCTTTCCGGTGGACAATCTAAAAGTTAAGGCCTAAAAAGCTTGACTTTCTTATGAAAGCCTTATCTTCATTAAGACGTACTCCTTTTTCATTGCGTTGTATGATAAAAATCATTACTACCTGTCCACAGGCTGTTAATTATCGACCACAGGAAAGAAAAAGTGCGTGTTCAGCTGAACTGTAGAACCCGAGAGTAGAGTGAGAGAGGACTGTAGTCGTGATTTTTATCATACAATTCAATATACATATAGGAAAGGAGTGCCTTTAAATGAAAATAAGGGTTCAATAAAAAAATTAACTCTCATAGCCCTTAACTTTTAAAATGTCCAACGGAAAGAATCATAACATGATTTTGAGTTTGACTCCTTTGCCTATTGTTTTTCTTTATAATATTTTTTTTGTCGTAAATAGCAATTTTTCTGCACATTTAACTACATCTTGTCCTAGAATTTAACACAATTCATCAACCTCAATCTTTTCCTTTTCAGAAATGCCCAACAAGCCGATTGCCTCTATAGGACCTGGTGGTTGTACTACGATTCGTATACCGCCAGAACCACACTGTCCCTTCCCGTCATGGCCTGGGGGTATTTCGAACCCCCTTTTACCCCCGTACATCAATGGGGGTTGTTTCGGAACAGTCAAGAAATAACCTTATCGTCATAATGTACCTACACGTATTTTGAATAAATATATGTGGTGCTACATGTTTTTTTTACTCTAACATATCATAAGAAAGATGTCCACTGCTGAACATAGGCCTCCCCCAAAGATTGCCACAATGGCCGGTCCTGTGCCACCCGCCTCCAGCGGACTCCTGCGACCTTCACCAGGTCATCAGTCCACCTTGTGGAGGGCCTACCCACGCTGTGCCTTCCGGTACGTGGCCGCCGAAATATTTTTGGCATAATTTTACTTCCCAACCATCTTATGGCAGATTCACTTGACATACCAACATTTACCTAATTATTATTTGTAACTTTCATTTGGCCGAATTTTCTTTGACAAGTTTGTTAGGTTAGGTTAGAACATGATACTGGCTTTTATTGAGACCGAGGAATGTGATACAGATTTTTAGCCAAACCGTGAACATTATTCGATTCAAAATGATAATTTTAAAAGTAATTAACATTGTAAGAAAAGTTAATTGAGAAGCAATGTACTTCAAAATGAATCGTTAATTTGCACTTGACAATGACAGATCAGTTTTGGTCAAGTCAGTTTTGGTGTTGATTCTATAATCTATTAGCGATATAATAATATAAAAACATCTATGAAGTTTAAATTCCTCAAGGCGCCGTACTAAAGGTGCGTTTAAACCAAAAGAGCATTTCGCTGTTCTATCCCCCGTTCTACGAAATCAACCAATCACGTTTTGTATAACGATCGAATTTCGTAGAGTGGGGGGTTAGAATAGGGAATGCTCTTTTGGTTTGAACGCATCTTTAATTGTCGGTACGAACCTGACTGCAATAAATCGTTTAAATGCCCTAATATTTGATTTTATCTTATCGATGGCAACTTAAGGCACTGGTCTCACCGCGAGCTACTAAGCTATGAACTATCGGCTATAAACACGAACAAAAGATACGCACTCTCTTGTAAATAAAAGAGACACGGCTATACTCGCCCAGCTATCAGCTATCACCGCCGGGCGAGTATCGCCGTGTCTCTTTTATTTACGCAGGAGTGCGTATCTTTTGTTTCTGTTTATAGCCGATAGTTCATAGCTTAGTAGCTCGCGGTGAGACCAGTGCCTAAGCTATAATGACAAGTATTGGTACAGCGTCGGATACTAGTACTTATACCATAATTTAATGACACATGACACAGTAGGTAGCATTCTAAAAACCCTCACCAAAATAAATAAAACAATAATTTAGATATAAGCTAATTCTTTCAAAGTTGGGATATGAAGCAATAAACGTACATACAATTATCATCGTTTAAATGCCCTAATAGTTGATTTTATCTTATCGATGGCAACTCAAGCTATGATGACGAGTATTGGTACAGCGTCGGGTACTAGTACCTTCCATTGCGGGTTTCATATAGAAACCTACATTATAAATATACAGTATGTATCAACTCGTAGAGGCAAGAAAGAAACCCATTAATATTTAGATCATACTAAACAACTTTTACTGTAAGGCCAAACTAAAATTCGCGAAAAAAAAATACTCTCCCATACAACGTGTTCATGATCACCACTATCACCAGTGATCAGTTTTTTGGGTTCCCCCTAGCGGGATTTCGCGTATAAAAAAAATACGGGTATGACTATAAAATTTTATTTAACACTATTGTATAATACACACTAATATAGCCGTGTGGTGACGTGATTGTGGCAATCTTTGGGGGAGGCCTATGTTCAGCAGTGGACGTCTTTCGGCTGATATGATGATGATGATGATGATGATAGGAGACTCGCCGGGCGAATACAAAAAACCGATCACTGATGATCACGCAATTTCTTTCTTGGCTCTACGAGGTGATACATACTGTATATACATCTTTAAAGTGATTTATTTTTTATTCATTTGGAAAGACCTAGAGACTACAAATAACACATGGCACTCTAAAAACCCTCGCCAAAACAAACAAATTTTGCCAACCGTATCAACGCAGACCCGAAAACCGCGAATTATTTAGTACGCTAAATTCTCAAGTTAATGAATAAAACAAGTGTTATGTTATATCATCATATAACACGATTGCCTTCCTCACGCGATCCTAATCACTCATCAATGAAATGCACTATTATGGCACGGGCCCATTATAACACGTCACGGCTTTTAGTAAAAAACGTCTGACTTTAATCACAATCGTGTTATAATTAGGGTTAGGAATTTTGGTGGCATTAGGTGGACAGAGAACAGTGGAGTCGATGTTTTTTTTTTATGATTGATTGAATAATTAATTAATCAGATATAATCAATAAATATATTCTTTTAAACAGGGCTTCGCCAATTTTAAGTATTAAATAATTTCATCTTTAATATTTGACTACCTATGAATTGAAGTTTATTTTTTTATTAGTTTAATTCTTTGTAATATGCCTTATAGTTACCGTCTTTGAGAGAACTAGGACCTTAAAAATTAAATAAATAAATTTTCTCATATACCAAGATTTTTAGTTGAAAATTAATAATTTTCTAGTTTCTCAATAATAAAATTCATGTTATTTATTTATATTCCTCGATAAATCCAGCTGGAAATTAAAACTATTTCGTTATCATTTATTCGAGTTAAAAATGTTTGTAACATCGACTCCACTGCTCTATGTTCAATAAATGCCACCAAAATCCTAACCCTAGTTATAATAGAGAGGTTTTCAGTCTTGTACCGTGTTTAGGCCACGAAGTTTGCTTAATGGCCTAAGTAAGGTACGAGAATGAAAAGCTTAATTATAACACTATTGTGTACAATATTTTTTCTACGATTCAATCAAAATCAAAATAAATAAACAAATATAAATAATGGAATAAATACGCGGAAATGAAGTGCATATTCTGAGGTGACAGCTCGTTGATGTCTTTTTTGCTGGCAGGCGATTGGTCAAATTTATTACATTAAAATTTGACGCTTTAGCGTTGTATAATGAACCAAGTTGCGAACTCGATGTAGATGTACATGATTATAATTTTGTATACGTAATCTTAATTCAAACAATACAGTCGACGAGTAGAAAAATGTAAGTAATCGTCTGAGTATTGTAGCGACTTGCGAGCGTGGTGCGTACTGAGTACTAAGTACGCGCCGCGCTCGTGAACCGCTTGGCGTGCATTCTTATGGTAAGCAACAAGGTGTCCCACATTTTAACTAAAACTCACATAATTCGTTTACACAACAAGACTTTTTTACGCGTGGTTTTTGATGCAACAGACGGGGCACGGTGTATTTTTTATGAGGAATTCTACTTACAGACAAAATGTATTGGCCGGGTACATTAATACCCAAATACTAGTAGTAGTATTTTTTAAAAAGTATACTATCAATAAAATAAAAAAAACATATCTTTCTTTACATAGTTCCTATTAACAACATCACGATTTAACACTACTTAATACATCACATTATTACGAGTGGTTTTTGATGCGACACATTTTTGTTCATTATAATTAAGTTAATGGCATAATTAAATACACATTGCAGAATTCTACAAATTGAACATTGAATGGATTGAATTAGCTAAATGCATAGTCAATTAGATATTTATAGTTATTTTAAGTAATTTGTATAACACAGTCATTTATCGTTTGTTTATTTTTTGTTCTGTAACTGTACCGATTTCAAGCAAACGATTTACATTTGACTTCATCTTATTTTTTTCAGTGCCAAAACAAGGACGCACGAATCTCATAATGCAATTGAAGTATGAACAATGTCACTAACAGGCTAATTACATCCATGTATTTCTTGGAAACGTGCTAATAAGTGTTTATTTTATTATATCCACTTGAACTTTAATCTCGTTACGCAAAGCATTACCTCATTTCCTTTTAAATCATAAATCGATCATATTTCTTTATATCATTAAGTAATACTTTAAAAAAGTGAGAAAAAACACTTTCTTCGCTCAGTGGTAATGGAAATACGCACATAACCTATATTTCCTTCCTTTCCTAGTAGTTATATAGCGGTTAGCAGACTGTGAACTCAGAATCAAGTACAGCGGAGTCGGAACAGGTCACAATTAAATTATTAAACTATTGATAAGGTTTGTGTTGATAAGAGTTTAACGAACTTGTTATTTGAGAGTTATTTGTGATGATCTGTGCACGCGTTGTGAGTTATTCATATTAATTTGGCAAAATCTAATCTAAATACATACTTAGTCCGTGAAAATACATCCTATCTTTGTGTAACTTCACGTAAATTTCGCGTCTTTTTTACGAAGACTTTTTCGACCAAAACACTTACTTAATTTAGCCTAAGCCCTCTAAGATTCTGAAGATCTTAACTATAATATTTATCCATTTCCATCAGTTTTTTTTTTTCATTTTTTTGCCTCGTAATTTTTTCGGATGAAATGACATGTTGCAAAAATCTAAAATTAGATTTTTTGGATTTTTTTCGTGTATGGCTGTATAGGAGGTTCTAACTCCAAATCGAAACGTATATTATATTTTTTACACTGGAACGTACAGTCAAGTGCAAAAATAAGTATCGAAAGAATCCGTTCATAAATATGTTACGACGTTCTTATTACACAGAATTAGAGTGCACTGGGACATATTTTTGAACATTTTTGTATATACCTTATTTTGTCTTTGACTATACAATAATTGGGTCACTTATTTATACATCAGTAGTCAGATGCAGCAGAAAATTTGAACAAAAATCGTAGTTAAATATCATGTAGAATATTTAAAGTGCTTGGAAGATTGGCATATGTTTTCATCAATAAACCATATTTAATTTTGTTTGATTGTGTTGATTGGTTATAAAAATATTATTTATAGTATAAGTAGTAGAAAATTATTTAATAGTAACTAATGTAATGGCATATGCCACACAATGTAATATCTGTGTCATTCCTTTCCACAAACGAAGTGCAACATAACAAGTCGATTTCGTTATAAACAAATTTTAGTCTACCAATAGAATATGTGTTGTAGATCATATTGTAATTTTATTTCACTTTCAACAGCTTAACAGAAATCATATTATTTATTTTCTTAAGATTTGAAATATTTAGAAATTAATTTTTTTATAAAAAAAACCGTATTAGTATCAATTTAACATACAATACAATCTTATAACATATAATTATTATCACGTGTCATCATAAACATATTACGTTTTTTTTAATGATTGCCAATGAAAAAATACCGAATGGGGTCAAATATCTGTCGTATCTAAACACTGATACGTCAAAATCACTTAAATTTATGGCTGAAAATGTATGATAAACTTTTGACCAACTTTGATATAGTAACGAGTATTTTTATTCTACCTATGTTCTCAATTATTATTCCTTCTTACGTTCTGTATATTCGTCATTTGATCAAAAATTGCATTAGTTACATCTGCTAATACAGCAGCGTAATATGACACTTATCAATGCGTTCTATTAAGCATATATGTTCGTTCTCGATTTGTATATCGCCATGATAACCTAGGAACCTATGAACTAATTACATGTTTACTTTGTTCCAGATATTTATACAATGCTGCCAATATTATTGTTAATGCTGTCCACAGCTCTAGCTGACAATTGCTCATATATTTATGACGGTCAACAATATACTAGAACATCAGTACTAACAATCAAGGGTTTACCAACAAACCTAGTGTTCAATCCAAATACCAAAGAGCTACTATTCACATTGATCGATCTAGAATCTTTACAGAATGATGACGTCCAAACAAAAATGGATCAATACTTACTTAGAAAAGGAGAACCAATCAAAATTGATGGTATCAACGGTCAAGCAGCGGCAGTAGATGTCAAAAATGATAAAGTATACATAGGCACCGATGAAGGATTGACTTTGTTAAACAAAACTGATAAAACCACCTTTGTCAGTTTAAAGGACGAAGACATAGTCCAACTATTCAAAGCAAACCACGGCGATGATCTTTACGTCGTAACATTTCCCAACAACGAACTGTTTAAAGTAAATTTGAAGAAGAATGAAAAAAGACGAGTCCTATATGTGCCTTGTGCTTTTATTATAGCAGTCGACTCTGACGAGAATATATTTTACGAATGCGACTCAAAATACGTCAAAGTTTTACTTAAAGGTTTCCATGAGCCCATTGAATTCGTGGGTATAGCTAAAAATGCTGCAAGAGCCATTGCCATTGAAGAAGATTCTAGGGTAGTTTTAGCAGCCAACGATGGTTTATACCATCTTAAAGCTGATAGTTTGATACCGAAAAAGCTGATGGATCTAGATTACGTTCCTGCTGGAGTGGCATTTGATGGTGACGACATTTATATATCTACAAACGGGATCGTGTACAAATACAGTAATGACGAATGTGAGGAATAAATTATTTGAGAATTGTGTTGAATTTCATTTTTTTGTAATGTTTTGTAACCGCGTGACGGCAGTAGCCAACTTTTCGCGTGGGTTTCGTAAGAGCTTGTCCACTAAAGGATAAAAGTTTCCGGCCATTCGTTTATGAAAATTGATGATGGGCAGCAGCATCATCATAGTACCTTAACACACTAGGTACTGCAATTGCCAATCTGCTTGATATTATGGGCTAGGTACTATTGTGCCAATATGCGTAATTAATAGATTGGTATAGGCTGATAATAAGAATAGTAATTATGGATTATTTGGTGTCACACATTACAGATCAATAAAAACAAGAAACAGTAAGGATTTGAAAACCAAAAAGGATGCGACTCAGCAGATGCCACGACCCTGGTTTTTAGGGCAACCGAGCTAAAACTGAAAAAACGTTACTAGAATAATAAAATGTAAAAAAATAACATGAGTCGGTAATCGTGCACAGTGTAGATTATAAACAAGATGATGAATATTTTTTACAAATATAAATTTCATTTAGAATTTCATGTTAAGGATGTCTGATCATGCGAAATATCGTATAATAATTTTGGAAACACTCAAAATACTTAAAACCAAAAGATGAGTTGAACAGTGAACACTCATTATGTCCAATGGGCTTACTTTTAAATTTTTAAATTCTTAGGGTCCCGTACCGAAGGGTAAAACGGGCCTTTAGTACCGTTTGGTAGCCAATGTTTCGTAACCAGCTTCGAAATGGGAATAAAATCCCAATAGGTAACTGGCTTGAAATTGGGATTTATCATTACCGATTTGTAACTAGGTTTGTACCAAATCCGGCTACGAGATGGGAAAGTTATCCCATTTCATAGCTTCCAGGCAGGAAACCATATTTCCTATTTAGCAACCAGCTACCAAATCTGACTACCAAACGGTACTAAAGGAAAACGGGGCATTATTACTATGGCTCCTCTGTCTGTCTGTCACCAGACTGTATCTCGTGAACATTGAAAGTTAGACAGTTGAATTTTTCATAGATGCTGTATTCAATTTCTGTTGCCGCTATAACAACAAATACTAAATAGTAGAATAAAATATCTATTCAAGGGGAATCCATACAGTAATTATGTGACTTTTTGCTCGTTTTTTTCCTGTTTTTATAAATTGATAATGGTGATGCCCAGCACAGAACCGGTCATATTGGCGATCATTGAGGGAGGCATATGTCCAGCTGTGAGTGTCTTTCGGCTGAAATTGATGAATGATAATAGTACGGAACCTTTCGTGCGAGAGATCGACTCACACTTAGCTGGTTTACTTGTGAAATAGTTCTTCCAAATGTTTTCACTTCACATAAGACGCAATATTACCCTGTCGATAGTAAGGCAAGGCAACGTGCGAAATTTACAAAAGAATATCCGGTAGGCAACAATTTAGTAGATCGAAGTAAATGTTTAGTGGTTCAATTCCGGTGTGAAAAACACGATTTTTCCCACGTGTTAACGAATTAACGATTTAAGTTTATTTGTGGTTATTCATTCGGAATGAATTTCTTACAATTTAATTTACAGCATCACAATGATAGTACTAATCATACAAGGTGTACAAAAGTCTAATTTTATTTATTTTATTTTATTGAAAGGTACAGTAACAAATTACAGACACAGAATAAATTGTCATACAATAGTATAGCTCAGTTTAACCGTACGCAGTCTGCAACTCAACCAGAACAGTACACGACAGTTACAAAATAACACGACATCAGGGATAGGATACCGGTTTTTTCTCCATACAAAAGAATGGTTCTAATTTCGTTCTTCGGTATATAAATTCCTTGTTATCGTAAAACTATTTATACAACTATAGTCTACTACAACTATGGTCCACAAGTTCAACTCGTAATTAAGCATCAATGGAAATCTTGTACTTTAGTTTTATCCAAGTTTTTTAATCATTAATGCGGAGACTTTGTGTAACAACTGCATTAATTAATATAATAATTTCACTAAATCGAAGATATTTGACTTAGTTTTGGATCATAGTTGGGAGCTTTTGGACTGTAGTTGGGTAGTATTACAGTAATGGAGTAAATGCGGGTGAAACTATTGATTTTAAGTGAAGGTTATATAAATATTGTAAGTACTTATTACGTCCTAATCTAGGGTTAGTTTAGGACACACACACGTGTGTAAATCTAATCATCATATCAGCCAAAAAACGTCCACTGCTGAACATAGACCTCCCGCAAAGATTGCCACAATGACCGGTTGTACTTTAATTTTGGGGGTTTTGCAATAATCGCCACGCTTGGCATATGATTGGCGATCGCAGTGTCTTCACCGTTAGATGCTGTAAATCTAATACGGGTGATAAATTAAACCAGGCATGGGATTAATTGTTTTTTTTTTAAGATAAGTTTTTTACACTCCGCTCCGTCATGATTTAAAATATTTTAATGTATATGCGTATGTTACGTAGCATAGTTAAAACTAAAATTTACATTCTTAACAATTACAAAATATGTTAACTAGTGATAATAAATAAAAAAATCAATAACTCCAACTATGGGGGAATCAGGATTTAGAGATTTTGTAGAAATCACTCTCTTCTAGTCCATCCACTTTTCAATTTCTTTCAAGATCAGGGTGCTTAGACAAGTTCCCAATCGCTAGCGCTTAATCGTCAATCGTAAGCGAAAGGCAGCTAACTGTCTTAGTCGCACTAATATGAAAGAGTGACAGAGAGGGAAAACTACGATACGCTACAAAGTATAAGCGCTAGCGATTGGCAACTTGGCTAAGCACCCTGGTCTGTGATAAATATTTTTTAAAGGCAATTACGTCGATTAGCGTCTTTGTTGCTACACATTAAAAGGAACTAGTAATACAAATCGTAATCGACAGTACATTGCATGCACAGGCGCCATAGCAGAGCTCATATCAAACGTCTAACGCCAGCTCAAAAATGCCCCCAAAAACAATTGTTCAATTGTGCCAAGATGGGCAGGATATAGCGCTTTTCGTAACACCGCGCATATTTCGTCGCAACATCTTTGACAAATGTTTATAGAATATAACTAATCAAACCTTTGATGGACCAATCACAAATATTTTTAAATGGCAGTTTTTATAGGTTGACATTGAAATTCAGTACCGTTATGCATTGAAGAGGGGGTGACACTTGTCAACTAAAATTCAGGACCAAAGTCAAAGTCAAACTATTCTTTATTCAAGTAAGCTTATTAATGAGCATTTTCAAATCGCCTGACATTATCAAAAGAGAGAAAGAAAAAAAAATCTACTACTGGTTCAAACCCTACACCGTTCCTGAGAAGAACCAGTAAGAAACTCAGGTGGACTTATTTTTTCAAAACAGTATAATAATGCATCTTATTAAAATACCGTTTTTGAAAGGCGGATACCATGCGACCTACACAGGCTATATTTTAAAGGCAATTACTTCGATTATCGTCAATGTTACTATATTAAAAGGAACTAGTAATACAAATGATCAAGAATCGTGAAAACTGGCCGCAAACACCGAAATTCATAATTTTCGGGGATTAGTCTCTATCACTCCGACGAAAGCGTCATTAGAGTGACAATAGTACATTGTGTATCAAGGGAGGTAAGTACGGAATTACTAACGAGTGTTAGAAGCCCGACGCCGCTAGGCGAAGGGCTTTTATGACTCGAGTTAGTATTCCGCTTACCGACCGTGATGCATACAATGTTTTTCATCACACTTGCTGACAAAAAATAAGTTTTTAGACATAAATATTTACCTATTAAATGACGTACTGACATTTCTATTCCTCCCTAGGGAATTTCACTTTTCTATTACTCCCGCTACGCACGCAAGCAATGGCGCGCTTAGACAGCAAGTGTGATGAAAAGAAACAGGACAAACTCTTTTCGATAATGTGTAGGTACTTACAATATTTTAATAATTAAGGGTAGTTTTTTGTGTTCTAAAGATGTTTAAATGAAAATAAATACCTTTTTTAATCCGAACTGTTAATAACACTATTTTTGTCATTTCTTGGAGAAGTAAAGGATTTAAATACTTATTGTTTTTCAAATATCTTATAAATTCTGTTATAATTTCTTAAATCTTAGAAAGGATTAAAAAAGCTGTAAAATACCAAAAAATGTCTGGTTTTAGTGACTCTCGCAGATTTTAATTGTCAGTTGTTTATAAAGTTAGAAAACCATATCACGATTGACGTTTTATTTTCACCGTGTATGTTTCTACATAGTACATAACTGTTACTTTTGCAACTTTATTGGAAATATACGAAAGCTTTTGCGCAGCAGACATTAAACAAGCTAAAACTGTAATTTAGTTTAGATAGTTTTTTAAAATAATGAATTGATACACGTAGCTACCTTTGATAATCTATCTTTATCTTCTAAGAGTTATAAGGTACTTGCACTAGGAAGAAAGCAATTTTTATTGATACCGATAGCTAACAACATCCATTGTCATATTAGATATAGAATAGAAAACATCTTGATAATTTTATACAGGCGGTTCATAATCGGTTGGTGGTTAAATTGTGACTATTATACCTACATCATATCACATTAATGTAACGTATGCGGAATGAACTCAGGACAAACTTAAATGTTATAAATAATTACATTATTATTTTATTAAACATCACGTCTCTTATATATTTTAACAAGGATTCATGCAAGAAAAAAACTACTTGAATCCAAGTATATAACTTATAATTTATGGTACTTTATCCATTGATGTTGAAAAAACAAATCTGATTTTATCTTCTGTAGGAAAACTTTTTAAACAAACATCCTTAATTTTGCTCATTATAATTCATATTCTTGTCCATTGGGCTATTGATACTCTGAAATAATACTTAGGTACTTTGCTAAAAATATCTAAATTGAAGTTACCTATAACTCGTTCACCGAGACATCCGGTACTGCAAAAGCAGTGTTTTTTTAATTTTTTGACGTAATGAAGAAGTCGCATTTTCACAGTTTATTATTTTTATTTTCGGTGTTGGTACGTTGGTAGGCTTGTTCTTTGTTAAAGTTTCGCGATGCCCATGCTTTAAGGTTTTTAAAAATAAATTTTGTTGCTATATTTATGTCCTTTTGGGCTCTCTGTTCGATGTTGTGATTCGGTCTAACTTAATTTCCTTTATTCGACCTCTCTCAGTGGCTGTAGCCAAAATGTTACATTACACTAAGGTTTCTAATATTATTTACTGGAAAGAAAAATAATGCGAAATTATTACAAAACAGTGTTTCAAATCTTGCCTACTTCTAAAAAATCAGAATTATCGTTGATTTTGGACATATCAAATGTGGCCTGTGGAAAATACATGCAGTTTACGTTTTAATTGGCCATAATTTCTAAAGAAAGATGCCAGAACACACAAAACTTTCCAAATTAGTTAACAAATGTATACAAATTAATTTAGCGTTGAGATTCAATTTCAATTTAATTTCGTTTTTTTTACTTGGTAAATCTATCCAGATTTCATTCCGCATACATTAATGCCTTTTTAGGGTTCCGTAGCCAAAATAGCAAAAATGGATCCCTTATAATTTCACCATGTCCGTCTGTCCGCAGCATAGCTCAGCTCAATGTGTCCACTATGATGACGCTGCTGCCCATCATCAATCAAATCAAAGAATGGTCATTGACAAATCAATCCCTTAGTCGACTCTTAGAACACCCGCGGGAAGAGTTGGGGTGGTGACAAATGTACAGGATGTATAGTATAAATTCACGAAAACTGGCACGAATGGATTGAGTAGGTGACGGAAAGTATCTATGTGTGGATGTCAAAATGACAGTAGATACAGATTGGTATAGGACGACCGCATACACACAATGATAGATATCATTCATTACCAGGGTTCGGATATCTCCTAGCACGGTAAGACGTCAGAGAACCACGGAGGCGATTTTAACATAAAAGTCAACTCATACTCATACTCATCCTCATGTATAATAATTAGTCAAAAAATGTTTTTAATTTCATTTTATCTATTTGTCCTATGGATATTACAAACTAGAAGCTTAGTTAATAATATTTATTGTCTGCGTGTTTTTTTACGTATTATACAGCATAGTGTGGCAGTCTTTTTTTCATTTAAAATATCATCATCATCATCATCATATCAGCCGAAAGACGTCCACTGCTGAACATTTAAAATATAGTTGAATTTAATTCCAAATTATATTTATTTCGTTTATAATCAACTTTTGGAATGAGTATGTGAGTATGAGTTGACTTTTATGTTAAAATCGACTCCGTGGTTCTCTAACGTCTTACCGTGCTACGAGATATCCGAACCCAGGATTTTTTTTATTATTATTATTAATATTACATGTGAATTACAATCTTAGAATTAGTAATTCTCCTACAAAACTCTTCAGAGTTTGACTGTAGGATCCCAGTCTCTTTTTAGTTACATTATTTAAAATTGTGATACATACATAGGTGTTAAAAAATTACACATTAAAAAATTATGAGCTTATATTATTATTCACATGGCAAGTTATGGAAATGTGTTTTCAAAAGCCTCTTAAATTATGCTGGAACCATTTTCAGCATAATTTAGCTAGCGATTGGCTAGCGGGAAGCTAGCGATTGGCAATTTGGCTAAGCATCCATATGCTTAGCCAAATTGCCAATCGCTAGCGCTTAGTAGCGCATCGTAGTTTTCCCTCTCTGTCACTCTTTCATATTAGTGCGTTAAAGACAGTTAGCTGCCTTTCGCTTACGATTGACGATTAAGCGCTAGCGATTGGCAACTTGGCACCCTGTTCATTACATTCATTCCATTCGTGCCAGCTTTAGTGAATTTACCTGTAACAGGGTGTGAATATCGTGAAATTTAATCAGTTATAATGCTTTAAAAATTAAAGACAGGCCTGTATATAACTCATTCAGCATTAAGTCATTATTATAAAACATTCTGTCATGGTCGATGTTTTATAAACGGACGATCGCCTATCAGATCACCAGTCATAATCTAGGAGTGAAGGTGAGAATGTTTTGTTGTTATTTGTTGTAACATCTTAGAAAACTTTCTAACTAATTTGAATTAATATTTTCTTCGGTTACCGCGAGGATTACTCATGAAATAAAACTATGAAAACGCATAAACTCGCGTATATTAACTGATAACTCATCATCCGCAGACCACGAACCCTGTAAAGTGTTCGAAACGTCTGAATGAAGTTAAAATTAGTTAATATACTAGTTATACTAGTTTATCCGTTTTCGTAGTTTTATTTAATTTGAATTAAATCTACTGAGTATTTCTTATACAGTGTGTTAACTTTATGCAGGCTTTTCTTGAAGCCGAAGATTGTGATGCAGATTTTTAGCCAAACCGTGAGCATTATTTGATTGAAAATTCTAATTTTAAACGTAATTAATTTTCTAAGAAAAGTGAGAAGCAATGTACTTCAAAATGAATCGTTAATTAGCTTGACAATGACAGACCACAGACACTCGCAGCGTTTGACAACTAAGCAGGACACGCGTTACATTGATTGTTCGAAGAAAATGAAATTAGTTGTACACTGTAAATACATTTTTAAAATTATGACTAACGTGAGACTCAAACATATTAAAATATTATCGAACCGGGTTACTCACGTATTTAATACGATGATTACTCGACATGTTTCGACCCATTAAGGGAGTCCTCGTTCGTCGAGCGTACGCGTCGGGCTTTGGCCGGGGGTACTCCGAACGAGGACCCTCTTAATGGGTCGAAACATGTCGAGCAATCATTGACATAAATACGTGAGGTAATTTACATATTTGTCAGCTCTTAATACTTGAAAACGATTGCCAGTAATGCGTATTTCTTAAAGTCTCGGTCATGGTGACACACTGTATACATAGTTTGACAGGTCTGTCATGAATATGGGTCAAAATTATTTTCGTTGTTGTTTCATACCACTCTGTCACGCTTTTAGTTGCTGGTTCGACTCAGTATATAAAAAAAAATCCGGTGCACTTGTATTTCTTTTTCACGCTACATTTTAATCCATACATCAAAAAATAGACACAAAACATCATCTCGTACAAAAATCACAACTGTGTCACGTTTTTTAGGGACACAAAATAAGACAACGAAAATAATTTTGATCCATATGTTCGAAAATGAAAAGTTTCTAGGAAGTCCAGCATTTTGATACTTACTTGGAAAACCTCTGCGTTCAGTATTCTGTTCATATATAAAAAAAAAATAGAAAATTGAGTTTAGGTACCTAACGTTAAGTTTTTGTTCACTTGTACATGGCTCTGGGTGCTTAGTCAAGTTGACAATCGCTAACGCTTAATCGTCAATCGTAAACGAAAGGCAGCTAACTGTCTTTGTCGTACTTATATGGAATAGCGGCAGAGTGGGAAAACTACGATACGCCACGAAGCGTTAGCGATTGGCAATTTGGCTAAGCATCCAGATATCTCACAAACTGTAAGTATGAAAAATACTCAACTATCCTATCATTCCTATCAAACTAACCTACAAAGGGTGTCTCATATTTTACGAATTTTAGAAATTTTTCTTTCCTTTGAAAGGTTTCTTTTAACTCAAAACACTCTGAAAATTAATTTCAGTTCATTGCTGTAACTGCAACCCGTGCCGACTTTCATGGCATTCTCCTATACAATGTACGAATATTACGATTTTTTTTTCATTTTTGATTTTTTTTTCTATGTCATTAACTTATACTAATGCCTTATGAACATTTTTCCATAAAATTAACTTGATGAGAACAGAAAAACAGAACATTATTATCAACTTACTATCTGGCCAGATTTTTTTCATACTAATTTGTATGGGAATTTTAGTTGAAAGTCGGTACGGGTCGGCAAGGAAAGAGCTAATTTTTTTTTTCAGAGTGTTTTAGGGTTATAGAAACCGATTTAGGGGGTATGCGTTATTAATTTCTGAAATTCGTAAAATATGGGACATCCTAATATTAAATCCAATTAGAATAGGCCCTAGTGGCATTGTACCGAGGATGCTGGCGGCATTTCCTTGCTGCATCGCAATGCTGATACGTTGTGTGAGAAAGTCGCCAGCTCTCTGGTCTCGAGTAAATTGTAATACCTAAATACAATTTTGTGTAAATTAATTAGTTTCGCAGACTACGATGTAGTTATTTCTTTAACTTGTCAATTATTATATATTTATGTTCGTTATATATTTATGAAACATCGCCACTCGTTTCGGTTTTCCTGTTTTTCGCACTTGTGTCGTAATGTACTATAGGTACTATTATGGTCTGCTAAATGGGAATATAAGTACAATAAAACTGCACCGATCTATTGTAATACTTTAGTAATTAGTAATTGAAATTATGCGAGTCTCGATGCAAATTAGCCGGAATTAATAGGTTGACCTAAATTCACTGAAGTGTCGATTTTTTTTTATATTGGCACAACAAAGTGGCTTCACTCCACCTGATCGTAAGTGAAAAGTGGAGCCGATTTCAGGCAACGAACAGGAGACCAACAGTAACCAATCACTTGCAAAAAAAATGTACATTTACATACATTTTTCTGGTGTTATTAAGGCCTTTCCTTAATGGGCCACCTATAAACATGCACTACATGTATACTTGCATAATTTAAGTAGCATAATTTTGAATAAAACCAGCGTGACTCAGGCGACCGTAACCATGGCAATAACAGACAGAAAAAAGTTGATTCACCCATTTAATAAAATAATTGGAGTTATTCCACAAAAAATACAATACTTGCTCATTATAATTGAACAGGCGCAGCACGTAAAAAATCTAGCCATTGCTATTTTAATCGTTTTTTCCGTAAAAAACACTATGGGCATCTTTCACCATCCCCGAATAAAGTATATCTGTCAGATAAATGATAACTTGTCTTTTATATACCAGAGAAAAAAAATATCTGACGGATATTCTGAAACAGGCCTTAAAATAAAGGTTTTAACAACATTTCTAGTCAATTTATCCGTAACAGTAAAATGATTATAAATTAACAATATTATCATAAAGTATATTTTATTTTCCAGAAAGTCCACCATGCGTTTACTAACGGACAGCTTTATATCTGTCCTACCCATCGTTGCTCTCTTCCTACATACAGCAGCACAAAAATGTGACAGAATCAAAATCGGGAACGAGTACTACAAAAGACAACTAATTGCTTCCATGGACGGCTATCCTACAGGCATCGTGATCGATCCAAGAAACGAAAACATATTTTTTATTCTCCACAAAAGGAATTATACTAGAGGGATCCATTTACTAAAACATGGCGCTTTAGGCATCAAAGAAGTACCCATAGGTGATGATATGATAGGACAATGTGTTGCTGTAGATGTGCCAAACAACGTTGTCTACTTTGGCACCAATCAAGGACTCGTAACTTTCGATCCTAGTAGAGATATAGTTGCAGCTGAAAGACCAATAGGCGATGATGATATTCGATCTATATTCTTAGATAAAACAGACAATCAAATGTATATATCCACTGGACCAAATCATGAAGTATTCAAATTCGTGAATGGATCATACGCTGTGATTAGATTCGAAAAAGTGACCAAAGCCTACAGCTTTGTAATCGACTCCCAAGGAAACGTGTTCTACGAATTCGTCGATGGAAGAATATACTTTTTCGCCAAAGATTTCTATGAACCTATACAGTATAAAGGATTTTCTAGAGAACTAAAATACATATTGCGATTAAACCCTGTAGACGAAGCTATTGTGGCCGTAAAAGGGTCATTGTACAAACTGAGTACTAAAAGCGTTTTGCCAACGAAAATTGCGCAGCTTGGTTTTAAGATTACTGGTTTAGCTTTTGATTCGAAGAATAACATAATTGTAGGGACTAAGGGGAAGATATATAGATATAAGCCGATAGTAGGTACGGACCCTTGTCCTCCTGATGATTATTTCATGGCAACTATATAGATTTGATACAAAAAACACAGATATATAGCTATGAGATGATCTTTTTTTTAGATTCTCATACTTGGGCTATTTTGAAGGTTTCTGCGTAAATAATTGTTGTTTTAACCTCCTACCGCCCAGACGGTAAAATTTGCCAGTTAATTTAGAATTTAAGAGTCGGAAATAAAGCAGAATTTCTTTCGTTTGAATAAACCTTTTATAAGCCTCTGGGCGGCTAAAGGTTATGAGGAAACTATTCAAGAAAATAGATGCAAGAATATCAAATTTATTTCAAAAGAGTCCAATTCAAACGCAACTACTTTTTAATTTGGTCGTATGGATTGTGGTACCTAGTAGTCAGCATGTTTAGAATAAACCATGTAGGTACCTATTTGTAATTCTGTTTTCATCCTTCCAACTAATATGGGGTAGTTTTTCGGACGTAATGACATTTTTTCGAAAAACCCGCCCTAAAAAAATGATTACTTAACGTAATTTATGACCAAAACAATATAATCGGCTATAATGTTCTGCATCTATTTTAATTTAACGCTTTAGGACAAATTGTGTTTTTTTTTTGTCGAAAACTTTTACATGTAAAAACGTAGTACGCACGATACACGTGCGAAAAGGAAATTCGTAGCTCGTGTCGATTTAAAACACTCCCTTCGGTCGTGTTTTGAATAAAGAATCATTTGACTTTGACTATTTAGTACCCATCAAAAGAACAAAAACTAATATGAAGTAATAGGTATTTAAAAAAAGCCTAGTCGGATCCTGTATTTATTGGCTACCTGATTATACGAAGTTAATATCTTATCTTAATAGCCATAAGATGTACTCATCGATAACAGTTATGTCTATGTTTTATTTTGTCAATGTCTTGTCCCTGCCGTGAAAACATCTAGGTATGTATAACCATTAATCATCAGAGATCGGATAAATAGATTATAATATAAATAATTCAACGAATAATTTCTTGAAATTTGATTTAAAAGCTCAAAGGTGACTATTTACAAAGGTTTTCATAGTTACCCATCGGTATCAAATAGGTAATTTTCTGAAAATGGTTAAATGATTAATTATTCTATTAACTTTGGAGTCACATCCATTTTATTGCGAACAATGACGCACATTTGTCCGACCTCTGATAATCATAATGTACTATTACCGTTGCACCTGGATATGCTAAAACTGATTTTTTTAATGTCGTGTTATAAGGTGAAAAAGTTCATTTTTCTTAGCATATAAATTAAAATGTTAAGCAGCCATCTCATATTATCATGAATACGTTGTATAAACGCTACCGTTTTTCTTGAACGTTTTTCTTTCTGTGCCCGCTATTCTGGTTTTCGATTAATAATTTGTGTATTAAATGTTTTACTGCTTGTTGGTTATCAGGATACAAAATAAAACATACATACCTACCTATTATGGCTACAAATTAAAAAACAACAATAATTGTAATGATTCAATAACAAGAGCTAATGTATTTATTTTGAGATACAATTATACAGGCTTTTGCTTAGCGTATCGTGTTTTTTGAACTGTAAAAACTAGCGTGTGTTTCCTAATGTAAAACTTAGTTATAAGTAAATTACTTATTATATTTAGTACAATAGTGTTTCTGGAACAATAAAATTACCAAATTCGCGCATATTTCTTTTTTTCGCCAACAGGTTTATTTGACAATGGTCCGAAAATCCTCATGTATAAAAAATTATAATAATATCGTATAGAGTGATATGAAACGCATTCGAGTTTGACCCCGAATATTTCACGTGTATTTAGTCACTACTCGCCTAGGTTAGTTTACGCTTTAGTCAAAACATGTAGTTTCGGAGAGCCTAGGTCTCAATTATCAAGAAATAAGCCCGCGTTCACGTCTCGCGTGTAACGAGTCGTCAGTGCTTGATAATGGAGTCCTAGGCCCTCCGAAACATGCCGTACATAGTGACACGTGAGTTTGATCGTTTAATTATTATAGTTAGCTTCTCGTTTATTTACAAAACAGTGGCCTATTTCACCATAATTACAATTGTGACAATTGTAAAGTATCACTGTTACTGACGTCACAGGCCTCCGTAGGCTACGGCTACCGCTTACTGTCGGACGGTCCATGTGCTTGTTTGCCACCAACATAAAATTATTACTAATAACGTTATTATATCGTTAATAAACTACTTTTTATTTTCCGAAACCCGTGACAATTGTCGAAAGGTTTAGTACAATTTTCATTAATTCTTGACATGAGGTTCGGCTTATGTCGGAATTTCGCTACAATTGTCGTGATTTTTGTGACAATTGTAATTTTGCTTCGCATAAAAGTAGCTATTTACTGCTGATTTATTAAAGTTCCTGCACTAATTTTTATGCTGGTGGCAAACAAGCGCACGGCCCTTCCGATGGTAAGCGGTAACTGTAGCCTATAGACGCTCCCTATTGGAGAAACCGTAGATTTACAATTGTAGGACTTGTCAATGTTGTGAAATTGGGGCCAGGAGTATTGGAATATTTACATATTTGTTTATTTACACAAACATAAACTGTTTACATAATAAAGTTTATCTGTTGCACGTAATCCAAATGACAAGTTGACAACAGTGGAAATAAAAACAAGACACAATTAGGTAATAACATATTTATTATCACAAAGCTTATATCTGAAGGTGACTTTAATTAGGTATCAAAAATGACCATGACACTTGGATCTTTCCACTATACTTGCAAAACTGTCAGTGGTTGAGGGCGTACTATTATCTCTCTCACTCTTACCTAGTCCTAGCAAGTGTAACACAGATAGAATGCTTCGGTCGCGAGATAGTTTTGTGGCAAATATAGCAGTAGGCCGCGAACTTCGATTTTTTTTAATTTCGATAATTTGTCTCTGTTGCTCCAACGAAAATTTCGTTAGTGTGACAGAGACGATTGCTTGAAATTGGCGAATATACGAAATATTAGGCGAAAGCTCTGTTTACTGAAGACACTTAAGTGCTGTCTTTTGAACAAACATTTTGAGGTTATGTTATCCCACAATGTCGTAACAGATGTGCTTACCATAGAAAAAATCAACTGCGAAAGACTCTGGTTGTCACGGGATTCGAACCCGCTTCCTCTAGATTGCCGGTCCAACGTGCTTCCAATTACACCAGACCACCTTCCGTCGACCACAGCGAATTTAGTCAATGGTATTGTGAAGCTAATCACTAGCGGCATCTGTACGTAGTATTTCGAAGGTACTACAACCTTAAGCCACTCAAAGACGTGTGTCTACCACAATCGTCCGCAAACTCGACAACTTTTGAGGTTAATTATGTATAATAGAAGTGAGTATGACTCTTTAAATACTATAGAAAACGCAAATTATGGGCATTTACCTTCTAATACATACGAAGAAGAAAGAAAAAACGTTTATTCGAGACAAGAACACAGTAGAAACAAAACAGTAAACACGAAATTTTGTCCCGAAATGGCCAAAACTCAGCATTTTGCCAGCAGAGCCAGCGCTGGTCTTCCGTTTTGACCATTTGAGTATTACATACGCATAGTTAATAGGAGAGGCCTACGTCCAGCAGTGGACTGAAATAGGCTGATGATGATGCGCATATGGTTACTCGTAATACACATTAAAAACCAAATCGTTAGACTGAGCTGTTACACCAAAATTCTAGGATTTTTAATAAATGCTGCAATACGTTTACAATAGTAGGGTAAATTGCTAGTAACTAGCCACTTTCCAGTAACTAGACACATTATATAAAAATTAAAAAACCTTATACAAACTATAAATGAATTCTAACTATAAGCACATAGTTTGAATTCATTTAAAAAGGATGTTTTATGTCAATGTCAATTACTCTCCCACTTCTTAAATTAATATTAATTATGAGTAAATAGAGTCAATTTTTATATAAAGTGGCCAGTTACTGGAGGGTGGCCAGTTACTAGCAATTTACCCTACCTACTAGGGTGGGTCAATGATGTATGATGAAAAAAAAGTATTTATTTTTACTGGGCACAGTTGTAAATAGTTCCGTATTTAGGTTGACAAAGAGTGTGCAAAATGATTTGGCCATCGGAATTTACTTTCTGCCTCCGGATCTCATTGAAAGATTTCATAGAAACTTCAGTACATTTTGTACTGACCACAGTTGATATCTACATATGTTTTTACTTTTTGTTGCAACATGAGCTATGTTTAATTATGGTATTTATCTGAAAATAGGTTTTCTAAAGTTACGGAGCCAAAAGAGACGAAAAGAAAGTCGAAAATAATGCCTTTTTTTTAAGTCCCATACATTTTAGGAAAATTTCTACTCATATCCGGAGGCAGCAAAACTTAAATAAAAAATATAATAAAAGTAAGAGTCATAATCAAACATCAAATGGCTACGTTTTTTAACTGTGCCCTCCAGAAAATCGAAACTTGTGAAAAATTACCCACTCTACTCCCTACCTACATGTATAAAAAACGCAATACTGACCATTTTTAGCAAAATAATGATGTAATGAGCATTAGATAATTTAGGCACGACTATATGTATCTCACAAAAAGATCTGTCAAACGCGTGCCATATAAATTAAGCCAATAGAAGATGATGCGGTAAAAAAGTAAGTTGAGAACATTACGACATCGTGAAAGTAGGATTTACATCATTATTAGCATTCGGCCGCAATCGTGGCCGTATTTATAATGTGAACTACATTATATTACAAGGGAAATATAGTTAAAGTTGACATTTGTTCCACATTCATACATTTGAAGGTGCATTCAGGCCAAACGAGCATTTGCTATTCTATCCCCCACTCTACGGAATCAACGAATTACGTTTCGTGGTTTCGTGTAACGATCGAATTTCGTAGAGTAGGGGGTTAGAATAGCGAATGGTCGTTTGATCTGAATGCACCTTAAGGAATGTGGCCCTAGTGTAAAAGTACCATAAAGATAAAATTTAGATAGAGATTTATTAATTTCATAATATTAAATTACACTATAAATTGACTTAGCCCAATTCATACGTATTTATATTTTGATCGTCAATATCAATACGTTCAATGTCATGAAATTATAAAAGTTACAATAAATAAGTCCAAAATAATTTTCATTAAAAACAGAAAAACTAAAATAACGATTAGGTACATAACTGTATATGTATTATCATATTGATCGCCAACTTATAGGCCCTAACACGAAAATAAAAATCCTCTTCGGCCATTTTTATCCGACTTCAAACAGAAGGAGGTTCTCAATTCGACTGTTTTTGTGTACATATGTAAGTTACTCGATTTCTCCATTTCGAGTTTCAATGAAAATAAATTGCTTGTAAAATTTAAATTGCCGAGAAATGTTCTTCGCTTCGCAACTTCCCCTCGGAGTCGGAGAGTTTTGCAACTTATGAATCTTCTCCGCGGTAGGTACATTGCTATCTTTAGGTACTAAAATGCTTAAAAATAAGGTGAAATTTTATTACTTGTTCTCCTTTTAAAGGCTTGTCCTGTCCAGTACCTATTGTTTTCCAATTCGGTGTAAGAGAAGATTTTTTTTAACGTGATTTTTTATATTTTTTGTATGGGGCAGGTCTTTCTAATTAGCCGACGCTCCATGGAAAATCAATAACATTATGGGAGAAAAACTCTTCCGTTTTTTTTTCCTAATCGGACAACCATTCAAATTTATCACTATGGATTGTTCATTATAATGTGGACAGCAATAGTTAGATTTATTGCTCCTGTTTTAGGAAATATCCGGTATGCGCAGTTATATATTGTATTTTAATACGTATTTCAGGGTGATTAGCCAAGTTGCCAATCGTTAACGCTTACTCGTCAATCGTAAAGGAAAGGCAGCTAACTGTCTTTATCGCACTAATATGCAAGAGTAACAGAGAGGGAAAACTACGATACGCTACTAAGCATTAGCGATTGGCAACTTGGCTAAGCATGCAGGCATATGTAGCCGTAACATGAGCTACCACCAAGTTATTAACGCAGACTTACTGTCTATCCATCCTGCTCGTACTCTACCCCGGATAAAGAGTAAGTAGGTGTTAATAACGAGCCGGCTCATGATAAGCACACAACTAATGGAAAAAGAATAAACAGACACATAAATAGAAAGCTGAGCCAAGGTTTTATTCAAGAAAATCAAATTACAAACGGTTGGAAACCTTCGTGTTCTTGTAAACGCTGATCTGGTCCTCCTTATCCTCGAAGAACTCGTTCAACTCCTCAATGGACTTGTTATTCAGCAGGGCCACCAGGTTGTACAGGTAAATCTTCTGCTTGTAAGCGTAGTATTGGTACAAGATGGTGTCAGGAGCATACGCGGTAGGCTGCGACTGGAATTTAATAGGAGCCTTCTCACTAGTACCATTTACATTGATCTCATAGAGACGACCATCAATGACAGCTAAAGCCTGGTTCAGAAGAACTGGGGGCCTGATGAGGTCAACCTTAGAAGGGTGCGCAGGCAGACCTTCAATCTTAAGCACACGCTCGCCGTTGTAAGTGTAGAACTGGTGGTTTCCATCGTAATAGAACATGATGCCATCGTAATCGAAAACAAGGTCTCTAGCGTCCCTCACTGCTTCAACTTTAGCGCTTTCTTTCTCATCTTCATTATATTTGTACAGCACGTAATCTTCAGTTAAGTAATATACGTGAGCGTGTTCAGTATCAACAGCCATTCTGATGACGCTTTCAGAAACTGAGCCATATTTGGTCGCGGTTTGGTCTTCCACGTTGTACTTGTAGATTCCGTCTTTAGCTCCGAAGTAAGCTATTTTATTTTTACCGTAAGTGGAGCACTGTCCGTTTTCGAGGACCTTTTTAGCTACTCCGTTCTTGTAAACGTAGAGTCCTTTGTAGTCTCTCTCGCCGTTGTTTTTGATGTCGGCTTCTACGAAGAAGAGAGTGAGTTGGGTTTCATCGGTGTCTTCGTTGCTATCTTCGGAGTAGTTGATCTGGTTGAGGGGAACGACGATGTCCACGATGTCGTGGTTGCCGGAGTAGACGGCGAAGGATTCGGGGAAGAATTTTTTGGTAATGATGAGCTCGTCGTCGGAGCCGGGGGGAGCGGCGGCCGCAAGGGCGACGAGGGCGAAGAGAATTGCGAACTTCATTTTGGAGTCTGGAAAAGAAGACAGTATTAAAACTTATTCACAAATTTTGCTGACTTTTTTTGACAGGATGTGGGAAAGGGAATATTGCAAAAAATATTTGGACATTTTAAATATGGTTGAATATTTTTTTTACTCGTAATTAATAATAATTTATTGAAACCAACATGATCAATCGAAAATATTTTACTATAATGCACTATACAACAAGTATTTGGAACTAAATACTAATTATCGTATATAATTTTTTGGATGCAAATAAAACTACAAAGTCTTTATTACAAAGACTACCTATAATAATAATTTAAATATTTTAATGAGCATAGACAGGTGATTAAACATTTTTTTTTAGTTTGTTAATAACGTATAAGATCCCTACTTTGCAAATATAAACAAACAAAGTGAAAATATAAATAAATCGAATTTAAAAAATGGTCTCTATTTAATTTATAAAGTTGTGGTACAATTTCCGATTTAACTTACTTATTACTTATTGATTTTAGTAATCGATTAATACTTTCACATCTACATTCGAGTTGTTTTTTAATATGGCCACTAATATAAAATAAAATTTTATAAGTAATAAAGTTTTATTACTTACCAGTCCCGTTGAATCTCCGAAATGAACTACCACTGAATATCGACATATGCACTTAAATACCTCCTACGAATTCACCTATACTGATAGCCTCTTAATAATCTTCAATTATAATACATTTAAAAACAAATCCGGTAGGTATCCAATAGATTCAGGTGGAAAGGTTTGACAAAATAAATAAATACACATGTCATTATGTTTATTTTGTTATAATAAGGTTTAATATCGCTTGTATTTCAATTTAAAAAGATACACTGTATACCTTTACATGGAAGGTTTGACAAAATAAATAAATGCACACGTCAAGGTGTTTATTTTATTGCAATAAGCGTAATTATCGCCTGTATACAATTTTAAGGTGATACATTATACCTTTACATGATCAATTTAATTGCTCATGTCTAAAGTACATGTCATTGCAAAGCGATATTCTTAAAATAAATAGGTAAGCAACAGGGGGTCTATAAGACATAATGACAAAGACAATTACATAATGTTTTTTTATAATAATAAATAAATAAATAAATATCTTTGGGGCACCTTACACAAATCGACCCAGTCCCACGCACAATTAAGTCTTGTGATGTCGGTACCAAGCAACGATACCTACATTTAAGTAAATAAGTAAAGTCAGGTAATTAGGTCCAATAAGTAATTAAGTAGGTATTAGGAACATAGTAATAAAATATAAATATAATATACTTAATTGTTAAAATATTCCTAAACTAATACCTATTCGTATCCCTTTAATAATATTGTTTGGGTATTAAATATCTACAACATACCACCACAGTGTCATATGTAAAACTTGCTTAATTAAAAATTTTACAACTATTGACTTTTTCATGGTTCGGGTAAAATACAATAAAAATTAGTAGCTACCGTTTCAAAACGGTACAAAAAATAGTATAATAGTTTTTCCGCTTGTTTTCAAAATGCTTTCTAAATAATTGGATCAACGTCATACGAAATATAAAAACTAGACTAAAATTTTTGTACAAGTTCTTAAAAGAAAAACAAATGATACTAAATTATTTCAAACTAGATCAAGAGACGATTACGCGCAAAAAAAAACAAAAAGCAATTGGGCTCGTCCGGGATTTGAACCCGGGACCTCTCGCACCCTAAGCGAAAATCATACCCCTAGACCAACGAGCCGGGTGACCAAGTGAACGAAATTAGTAGTTTTGTTGTTCACACTACTATTTCAAGTTTACATTTACTTTCGTCACAATCACGGTATTTATTACCAATGCTCCAATAAAGATAACTCTGATTTTAGAGAAAGTATATCATAAAAAAAATATTCCACAGTTTCATAGAAGATTGCACGAATCTTTTTCCTTTAAATTTTAAATGTGGTGTGATTTTATTAAGGTGCTGAATATAGACAATGAAATATGTATTTTCACTATTGATACATTCTAAAAAGTTCCCATTATTATAATGAAAGTACCAAAATACATGATTCATCAATTAAGAACTTACACATTGCGAAATATACATTTACTCCAGATTCCAGATTAAGTAATACTCATAAAGGCTGTAAATATGACAATATTGTTTATTGTATTATATAACCATTGTATACAATGTGTCCCAAGTGAAATTATCCCATGCTACCTAATTAACGAAACGTATCGTCTAGTATAACTAGACCTCTTACACTATAAGAATTGCGAGTTCACGAAGATCAGTGTTATACTGGTTTTTGATTGGTCCGTATTTTATGTTCTTAAGATCAACTGTCATGTTCACATGATATTCACAATGCTTGAAGAATATTAGAAGGTCCAATTAAAATGTAGGGTCTAGTTCACTATTTTTAGTTTGTTTACTTATTTTAAAAGGAAGCGATAAAAGTGCTGTCAGTGTGTTTCGCTAAAGCATCGAATAAATAAATAAATATCTTGGGATATCTTACGAAATCGACCTACTCCCATGGTAAGCTCAAATTAAGGCTTGTGATGTGGGTAGGACGTACCAAGCGACAATATATGTACACCGTGGGGTTTTTTTTTTCAATCTTTATTTAATTTTTAAATGTATTTTAACATAAAAAGTAAAAGTTATTCATAAAACTAACACTTAAAATGAGTGTTAAGGTTTTTTTTACAATTTTTAAAGGTATTATTTCTCACTTATCTCGACATCTATTAATGAGGTTAGTGAGACTATTCTCCATAATGGTACCAACGCCGTTAAAAAGACCTTTTGTACAGAGTTACAATTAGAAAATATGTTTTTTTAATTGGTAATAACTCTAAAACTAGGCGATATCCAGAAAAGTTTATACGACATCATAGTTTCTAAATGTGGTCAGGAACACACTAAAATCTTTCGGGTTATTAGAGACCACGGTGTATATAATAGATAGATAGGTACATACATAGATAGATACTTTATTGCCAAGGTAATATAGCCCCGAGATGGTCCCGTTGGCACCACATGGTTGTCAGATGAGGGAATCATAGATAAATCGTTTTTTTTTTTAATTTCCCATTTATTTTTCCTACTCCAATCAAGGATTACCACTTATTATTGCTACAACCTTTATACTGGATGTATTTATTTTTCTAATTAAAATGAAAAAGGAATAAATGAAAAAAATTGTAGTAGGAAAAAACATAAGATTGAGTAAACAATTCTTTTATATTTATGCGTGTATGAAAGCCATACCATGTATGAAACAGTTATGTTATGTTTTAATGTTTTAATTAGGTATGTTATCTTTAAATACAGGGTGGAAAGGGACGACGTTCCATCCCGCTACCTACCGAATCTACCAACCATTACGATGAACTTTCAGTATGGGACCAACATCGAAATATAAAAAAAAATTATCCCCTCATACAAAGTGAGTGATTAGTTAGAGTTCAATAGTATGGAAAAGTCATTTCGAAGAATTCATTTACTAGAGCTCAATTTATTCTGGTCGTGTCAGTCGTGTGAGTCGTGCGTAGGAACAGAATGCGCAATAGACTAAAGATAACGATATAAAAAGCAGTTACGCCATCTTTGTACCGTTTGTTTGATTCGATTGGATAATCTTTAGTACGTCAACGGCAGATGTTTTAAGTTACGTTGACCGCGAAATATATTTTCCCTAACTAGTGCGAAAAAACGAAGTTTCCGCAAGCTTCGCGCGCGGTAATTTCTCTTTTTGATGCACTTGTTATGAAATAGTTATTTGTTATACAAGGGTGCAAAGTTGTATTTTACCCGCGAGTATGAAATTGAAACACGAGCAAGCGAAAGGATTCTATAGTTGAACCACGAGCGAAGCGAGTGGTTCTAAAATAGAATCCTGAGCGCAGCGAGTGTTTTAACATACGAGAAGTAAAATACATTTGCACCCGTGTGTAACACAAAACTTTTCCCCTCACTATAGCGAGGAAACTCAAAAAAGGTAATTATTTGTTCACATTACAATCATTATTGGGTTAGTGATAATAATTTTCCAAATGCATCATGTATTTAATGCAAGATTTTGTCGCAGTAAACTTAGCACGAAAAAGTAAACGCAGCACGATTTTAACACATTCCTGTAGTTGCACACCAACGCCGATGCATTATTAAATCATTCTCATTCATTATTTTTACAAAATTATAACAGAACACCCTGAAAGTTGTTTAGTTTACTATTTTTATGCGTGTTCGAGTCGGTAAATAAAGATTATAACCTATAATATTCTTTGACAATGTTGACGTTGACATTTTCTGCGTTTTGTGATTGCATCTATCATCATTCACTAAAACAATTGTTACTTATGGAATTTTAGGATTTATATGTTAAAATCATCATATTATATAAAGGTTTATATTTTACACTAAATTCTCAAACAAATTATTTAATTATCATTAATATGGAACAATTTCCATGAGCATTTTACGTTTTGTTATTCCAAAACCAAGGTCATTACTTTGCCACACAAGTGAATAATATGCGTTTTTACACGTTCGTATTAAAGGATAAACGAGCACTTTACGAGACAGTAAGGGGAAAAAAATTGTCTCTTACACGTGCAAACCGCACTAGTTAGGAAATGTACTATTTTAGTACAGATGGTGCCTTTTTTCGTCAGGCTCATTTTACGTAAGGTCCAAAACTTCGGTACTAAAAACGCCGTACGATACACGTGCAAATAGGAAATTCGAAAAACTTCATTATTTTCGCACTTGTATCATAATTTTTGCTTTTATCCATAATTATAAAAGTTGATGATTCTATTTTATCCAACATTAAAGTTAAGTATTTTTAGTCTTCATGAACCGCTTGCTAGAAAAATATTACGTTGAAATAAAATAAAATGTAACAATTTTACTGCCACAAATAAAACATAACAACTAAGATCGCAACGTAATCGTCATTTACTAAGACCTAAATTACATTTATCATTCATGTGGAACTTTTACCTAAAAATTTTAAGTCTATAAAGAATAAGCAAAGCTTTCAATAATATAAGAATTTATATTCGAGCCGTATGTTTGTTAGCCACCTTCGTGAATTAATAAAAACTCTTAATATTGTTGATTAAGGTCAACAAGCCAATTATTAATATAATTATATTCAAGTACCTAGCATTGTTTTGTCACAATTTAAGTACCTTGGTATTATTTGCTCATTCTCATGTCTTTGTTATCTAATTACTTACTGTTTTACTAAACGAGATCTTTTAACGTGATAAATACAGGCTCAGATCATAATACGACAAAGTAGACAGTTATACAGGGTTAAACAAAAATATTTTTTATAAATAATGGATGTCATATACCAAAGGAAACACGTCCAAGATCACAAGCGTCACAGAATTAGATTTGGATAGAAGAAACAAGTTCATTCATTTGTATGGCGGCCGAGCGTGTCAGATTTTGTACTAAAGTTGTTACTTGCCTATGATTTTAAATATGCCTCAGGCCCTTGAGTATTAATATTTTTTTGTGTTGAATTAATATTACTTAAGGAGGCATTATTAATGTTTTTGTTCACTTCAACTTACAAAATTTGACGCCCGAAAGCTGCAAGCTGCGATTAAAGACGGACAACTTAGTAGATTTTACTGAGTTCATTTGACACGCTAAGTAGATACGTTTGCTTGATCTATGGTATATATGACATCTGTGTCAAGGGATTATACCCGAGAAAATTTACTTGTGGTTGCTAAGACCGAGTGGCCGAGCGGTGTAGGCATCAGCCGCGAAAGCTGAGCACGTAGATTCGATTCCCACCTCGGACATTGGTGCTCTTTGTCGTTTTTTCTTTGGTTTTATTTTATTGGATGTCATATCCAATATTTATAAATTATATGTATTATTTTAAGTGTGACTACTGGGAAAAAATAGAATTACAAATTAATTTAGTTAATAAATAATTTGATTTGAGTTTTCACAGTAACTTCGAAAATATTTTATTTGTAATATTGTTTTCGCTTATCCCGGAAGTTATTGAATTACATAAACAATAAATAAAATAAATAAATATCTTGGGACGTATTTACACAAATTGACCTAGTCCCACGGTAAGCTCAATATTAAGGCTTGTGATGCGTAATAAGGGTACCCAACGACGATATATATAACAATAGATACTTAAATACATAGACAGCCATGACCAAGGCACAAGTATTTGTGATAAATGAATACACAAATAATGCCCTCGCTGGGATTCGAACCCGGAACCTCCAGCTTTGTAGGCAAGGTGACTACCAACTAGGCTACGGAGGCTGACAAAAGAAAAAATGGATGAAATGAAAATTGAAGAAATAAAACTATGGAAACTGATTATATCGCATAAACATTATACAAGTTAATGTTAACAACCAATAATGACTAAAGACTCAGTTAAAGAAAGGTCACGATTATTATGACATAATGAAAAAAATGAAAAAAATGAAAAATGAAAAAAGTTTATTGAAGCAAAATAGATACATTACATAATAAAAATTGACAGTGGTTCCCGAACTAGGCCAAGCCTGTATCTCGGAAACCATAGAGAGTCGATGAAAACTAATGTTCATATTACGCTTTTATCTATGGTTCGTTTAAGTATTTTTTAAGATTATGTGATAAATTAAAACAAACAAAAAATAATATTAAGGAATGCATGCAGTGTATGTGTGTGTGTATGTGTGTGTGTGTGTGTGTGTATAATAAACTATTCCATTTAAAAAGTCATCAGCATCACAGACAAGATATCGTTCGGCTAAATCTTGCGAATTATAACTTAATGAAAGCTTAGTCTTTGACTAACAACATGACACATCTCCACGACAACACTACAAATCAGAATAAATATATAACCATTGCGGGTTTTACTCGACGTGTACTTTTACGCTTACATTTATAAGCAGCAATGGATGAGAAAGCTTTCGATAATGCCAATGTTTACCACCACGCAAGGCTGTTTAAAACGAAAAACGTTGCCTTTCAACCTGCCAGTTCGAAGTTTAAACTCAGTCGAACGCTACGTTTCATTTTTTAATTATATTTTTTATCAATGTGAAACAGCCAGGATTATATGGATAACTTATTTTTTTATTTTGTTTAGTGCATTGTGTTTGAAATCTTTGGATACTGATTTAGCTTATTAGGAAAACACGTCTTTGGAAGCTCGGGATTGGAAAAAATCCGTAAGTATTAATAATTAAGTACACATTTATATAAAACATATAAAGTACGTTGATTAAGTGATGGCACGTGAAATATATGGACATGCCATGCCATGCTGGCAGAAACCGTAACTTTCTGCACAGACTTCTAAATAGGTTTAGATTAATAATTTATCAGAGATCCCTTTACCTAAGTACATTTAGTACATGTCCCGATTTAAAATAATAAATAAGCACATTGGTGGTTCAGGATTATATTACTTATTTTTAAAACAAGCATAAAAAAACTTATACTTAAACAGATGCTTCGTCAGGTGGCTATAAAAATTACAAGACTTTAATTTATTTTTGTCTATAATTAAATTTTATATATTTATATTTTACAGCACAAATATTTTTTTCGTACATTAAATGTTTCGAGATCATAATGTTTTACCCACTTAACGGTAATATTATTATGTGTTATAATAGTGGTCTTATTTATGACTAAACATAACATAAAAATCATGCAAAAATTACTTATAATGCCGTTTCATTATCTTGTTCTTGCTATCCATTTCGGAGAAAAGGACAAAAAATAACAGACGCATTATAATTTTTATGAATGATAACAGGGTTAATGTGGTATTTTAATTACCTCTTTATGCGATTTTAATGTTAGCTGCATCTCAAATGCATGGCCCAGATAAGAATCTTAATTGCAAATTTCGTAACAGAAAGGAAGTTAGAAAGGTCACCGTGCTGTTTAACTGGAATAAGTATACTTATGAGATAATAATTATGTATAATTTCTTCCGTATATTTGTATAGACTTGAAGAGTATCTTATCTTATCGGTGGGGCCCTTACGGATACACTTCGACCCATTGGGATCTTTTGTGTAATTGCCCCTTGTTTCGCCTACCCCAGGGATTGTTCTATCAACTTAATATGTTTGAGGATCGATCCTAGCGGTAGCGTTTTGACCTCCTTCGGTTCCAGATAGCCGGTTCCGAAGTCTTTCATCCTTTGTCTGGCGAGGGCATGACATTCACACATCAAGTGTTTCATTGTCTCCTCTTCTTCGCCACACATTCTACAGTCTAATGCTGTCAGAAATACTCATTTTGACCAAAAGAGTTTTGATCCCAAAGTGCCCCGCAAACACCCCCGTTATGAATTTGAGTTGTCTTTTGCTATATTTCCAAAGCTTGAAGAGTAAAATAGTAGTGATCTATTTAAAGAACACACTCAGTTGTGTATTATGATTAGGAAAAAAGTTTTGTACGTTATTGGATATCTCCAAGAATCGATTTTCAATTTTTTATATATTTTGTGTATAAGAGATCGTCCCGTCGGTATTTAAACGGATCGCCACTTTTATTTTTACACCCTGTAGTGTTATAATGACGGAGTTTAAATAGGCGGGTTAAGGACGTCTGCAAACCTGCCAATTTGTTGGAGGCAGTCGACTTTCCTTATCATTAAATACATCCTTGTGCATTGCACAATATCGTGGGTTGATAACGTGTGTCGTGCCCCTTAGCAATACAGATTGTTTTCGTATAGTAATCCCATCGGTAATAGGGACCCCCTTTCTGACAGTGAAAATAGTACATTACGACACAAGTGCGAAAAACACGTTTTTGCACGTGTCTCGTACGACGTTTTTTAGTACAGATACAAAAACGAAATTCGTAACTCCCTATCGGTCGTGTTTTAAAACATCGCCACTCGTTTCGAATTTCATGCTTTTCGCACTCGTGTCGTAATGTACTATTTTATATATATTGACGCAACAGAGTTGTTCCTCTCCACCTGATCGTAAGTGAAAAGTAGAGCCCAAATCGCGGCGGCAACGAACAGGAGACCAGCAGTAACCTGTCAGTTGCCACCGCCTTGCTGGCCCGCTAAATTCAAATTTTCAATGAGCAATGACACTTCTAGACATTATTTTTAATTTGTCGCCTTTTCTTTCAACAAGCTGATACTATTTATAGTATAGTTGCAATAAGAAGATGCCTTTGCGAAAGTGTTAACTTGGCTTAGATTTTTCGCATACACTTGTACCTGGACTACTTAAGATACCACCGCGAATTTATACACCTTATCTTTTATCATTTAGTGGCTTTGTATTGCTTCAAGAGTAAATAAAATGAAAATTTTGATTCAGATATTGGTAACACAATCTTGCCATAGGTACCCACCGACTTGTCTTCTCTTCTTCTTCAATTTAAGAGCTGGGCTCTTGTCGGTACAGCTTGGTAAAGTCCAGTCCGAGGCCAGTCTTTTAATGTCCTTTATGCTTAGCACATGATTGGTATGTCAGTATGTCGCCGCGAGATAGATCGACCTTTTACTAACTATATCAATAAAAGAGGGATGGATGCGACAATATCTCGCCGCGAGATAGTTTGACCCGTCCCTCTTTTGTTAATATAGCTAGTGAAGGATGGGAGATCTGTCTCGCGGCGACATACTGTCGTACCAAGTCGCTAAGCCTGCTGGTACGACAAGATCCCTACATGCTTCTTTACTTGGCTTATAAATTTTTCCTTTGTCTTCCTCTCCCTCTCTTTCCATTTATTTTCCCTTCTATGATGTTTTGCATGAAATGATCGTGCCGTAATAGGTGGCCTATCATTTTTCATCTTCTATTCTTATCTTATTAGTGCATATTATGTATTGTTGATATTTTACATAAAAAATACTAAGATGAAAGGAAATATCCGAACAATCGTCAATGACTAAAGACAAAGCTATAAAATATACATATAATCCAAATACTCAAGTACTTAATGGAAATTCGTAATTTTCCGATTTCCATTAAGTTAGACACTAATTTACCAACAATATTAGTATTCGTCTCAGTTATAAGTGTTTCTTATATTTATTCTCTGTAATTTTCCTAACCCTTTATATAAGTTTTATTTATCTTAGGTATATAACACACACCATCCATACACTTACACCATCCACACACTTACCCATACACTTTGAAAACAGTTCAAATTACAATGTTTGACTCAATTGAACTTGTGGTTACAAAACAAATATACCTAAAGGATTTTTACACTTAATCAAAGAGAATCCTATGATATGACGGTCACAAATACGGATCCATTGTATTTGAATAAAACATGACAACCGCTGGCTGAATACCTAATTCCTTTGCTCGATTTGTAATTTAAAACAAGTGAAACGGAAGAATTGGCGCCAAAACACGCGTTCCGTTACGTGACGTTACGCAATCGTGTCATCCGAATGGTAGTGGAACGGAACGTATTCTATTCAATTTATTATGTGAATTAGGAAGTTTTATGTAGGTTAGTGGATTAAGTTCGTGTGAATAGTGTTTTATTCTGGTCAAACGAGGTTTTTATTTCGTTTGTAGCGTGGAGAAAACTTGATTAAATTAGATGCTTGTAACAGTCGTCACTGTAATGAAGCTTACTGAGTTTTTTATTGCATTAGAAGATATGGAAAAAATGTAAGCTTGTTTTTTTTATTGAATATTACTGAAACTATAAATAAAAATCACCATCAGCCTATATCCGTCTAGTGTTGGACATAGACCTCTCCTATTAAAGCCTCGTTTCACTTAGTGTTCTGAGAGAGCATTCGTTCGTTCTTGGGCAGATAAAAACAGCAAAATGTTTGTTCGTCAGCCCACGACCACGTGAATGCTCGCTCAGAACATTAAGGTTCATTTAGACCAAAAGAGCATTCGCTGTTCTATCCCCCGCTCTACGAAATCAACCAATCACGTTTTGTGAAACGATCGAATTTCGTAGAGTGGGAGGTTAGAATAGCGAATATTCGCTTGGTCTGAATGCACCTAAAGGTGCGTTCAAACTAAAAGAGCATTCGCTGTTCGCGTAGAACGGGCCTAGAACAGCGAATGCTCTTTTGGTTTAAACGCACCTTTAAGGTGCGTTCAAAGAAAAAGAGCATTCGCTATTCTAACCCCCCTCTCAACGAAATTCGATCGTTACACAAAACGTGATTGGTTGATTTCGTAGAACGGGGGATAGAACATCGAATGCTCTTTTGGTTTGAACGCACCTTTAGTGTTCTGAGCGAGCATTCGCTCATTCTTGGGCAGATGGAAACGATAATTCACAGAGCAAAATGTTCGTTCGTCAGCCCACGAACAAATGAATGCTCGCAAACGCGGCTTTAGAAGGCCACTATGATGACGTAGAACTTTCAATTCGAATATTAGAAAGATTCGAATATTCGGTGCATTTCAATATTCGAATAACAGGTAGAAACTATTCGAGTATTCGAACATTTTTTTATTATCCAATCAGTTACAATCTTAGTCACCTTACAGCAAAAATTACAAAGTTTTAATACGTATTCTGCATAAACTTCATTACATTATTGTATTAGAAAATATAACACAAACGTCGTACTCGTATTGCAAATAGCCTTAGGCCAGACAACAAAGCCTGGTCGTATTAATTTCAAACATTATTAATTACTTGTCACGACAATGCTTTGTAATTTCCGTATTGGACATAATACAGGGTAAAAAATTAAATGATGTTTTTCTAAAAGTTATTGTTATGCATAATCTTTTAAATGTACTTATATTCATTAAGGACTTGTCCATTAGTCACGTCATACTGTATATAGGGAGAGGGGGGGTAGTCAATAAAAAATCACCAATTAGGTATCACCACAGGGGAGGAAGGTCATCGGACAAAACACGTGGAATTTTTTGTTATTTTCTGCTGAACAGCATTATAGCTAGTAAAAAAAACATTTATACTTTTCTTTAAGATCACTTTTTAAATATAACCAGATGTCAAACCCGGAGCAAGTGTAAAAAAAATGTTGGCAATAAATTACACGTCATATTGGCTAGAGGTCCTGTGAGTCCTTGGTCCTGAAAATATCACCAAATATCACCATGGGAGGGGTCCAAAAAAGGCCAAATTCGTATGACGTGATTATTGGACCAGACCTAGATTTAAGCGGCCACATATCTATCAAGACTCAAAGTCATAACATTACTTCTGTCATATAGCAGTGATCGGATTAGGTAGTGCCATTTCGGATGACTAAGGTATTCGTTTCCCAAACTAGGGATATACTAAAGGTGGATTTGGACCAAACGAGCGAATGCTCATTGTATCCCCCGCTATACGAAATTCGTTCGTTGCGCAAATCGTGATTCGTTGATTGATTTCGTAGAGTGCGGAATAGAATGAGCTTTTTCGATTCGCTCGTTTGGTCTAAATCCACCTTTACGCGATTTATAATAACTCGCTGTATACGGAGCGTAAGTATTTACGCTGGTGAAGTGGTTATCAAACCGACGACAATAAGATATTATTATTCTAATTTAAAGCTTCATTAAGAGTATGTATAATAAATATAATCATAGACAAGCAATGTATACCTACTTCAATAGTTATTAACACCGACTTCAAAAATGAGAAGGTTCTCAATTCGACTGTAATTTTTTTATGTATGTCACTCGATATCGCCGAGATCGAATATCGAAAACCGATTTTTTTTTAGTCGAGTGGGTATAACTCCGCCCACGATCGTCTCGCACCAAGTCGGGGTACGATGATGCGATCTTGGAAAATCAGTTTTTTTTTTAATTTTATGATATTTACTTTTTATTTATTGCATCCTGGAAGTATAGGGCCCATTTCTCGAAAGCTTGTAATACAAGCGGAAGTCCTTATCTAATTAATAGTGGTAAGAAAAGACAAGTTACAAGCTTTTGAGAAACGGGATCCAGGTAGTAATATACATCACAAACAAACTCTCATACAAATCCTTGCTATTAAGGTATAATCTTCGATAAACCAACGCCCACTAGTAGTAAAGTTCTAATACTAATTTCTGGTTTCAACACCTTACATTCACTTTGTAAGGGCAGCGGGTTATGAGATTCCTAACTTGTGACACAATTTGAACTCTAAAAAGGTACTATAATTTACTTTGCAAAGGTTAAACTGGATTCGTAACCTAGTTGTAGGCATTATAATAATATGTAAGAAAGATAGAACAGTTATTAAGTAGAGTATAGACACAGTCAGCCAAAATACGGTCTACCAATTTTCGAATCTCTTCTGTGGTAAAAATGGGTCCATATTGGCACTTATACAATTTTTTCTTCGAATATTTTTACTAATACCGTTTTTTACTCATAATCATCATTACTCCGAAAAATTTTTCTCATACTTTTTTTCTTACTAAATATTATACTTCTACCTACAATGTTCATAACGATTTTTATTTCGAAATTTTATCCTCCTAAAGTCGTCAAGTAGATTAATCTATACTCATAAAGTTATTTGAAATAAATTGTTTATTTATAAATATTTTCCCATTAGGTTCACTCTGTTGTGGTATAGTTCTTTTATGAATAACATAAATTATGTAGTCATAATGGGCTTTGTGCAGAAACTGTTGTGGCATACTCAACTTTAGCATATTTCTATGTGGCAGATTTCGAGTTGTTCGAATATTATTCGAACATAATTTCGATGCTCCTATTTATGATGAGGCATAATCTGGATGTGCATAAAAAGTATTGGCATAGTTTGTTTTAGCATAACAGAGAGAAGGAATACTTACAACCTCTCAATATAATCGAGGTAGTAGTAATATTCTATACGTTACTTACTGTGTTAATGAGCTGAGTACTTTCTAGGTTGCTAAAAAAAAAATAACCTCGAACCTAACCTAACCTATCCGAGTCGGATCTGCTCCGGAAGGTTTTGTTCGCTCGCTTCGCTCGATCACTGCAGAAATTTTCACCCTCACAGCAAATTCTGCCTGACGAAAAAGGCAAGTTTCGAACATGTGGCTACATGCACAAAAAAAAATGCAAATCTAATTTCTGTCTTATAACACTCGGCGTAATTAATGATATGCCAAGATAGTTTCGGACAAAATAATATTCGAAATGTTGTTTTTTAAGCCAAATGATGTTTCTGTCTCATTAAGTTGATGCCAAAATAGATTATACCAAGTCTGTTATGTCCTAAGCGTTTCGGACAAAAAAAGTTTAGAGGGAACCCGTTTAGTACAGAACCTACTCTGCCACAACCTGATTTGTGCAGGTAGCTAGTTTGCAGTAATAGTACGATTTATATTTAATTAAACAAAAATAATTCATACATAAAACCAGTACAGATAAAAATAAATACCTATAACATTAGAATATATAGCATAAAATAAGTATAGTGAAAAATTATATAAACATAAAAGTTAGTACTAAAAATATGTATGAAAAACAATATTATGAACATAAATAATTCTATGTGATGATAATTATGAACAAAGATTATTCTAAATACCGATCATTATGAACAGTGATCGGATTAGGTAGTGCCATTTCGGGTGAATGACCTTAAACATTATACTTAACATGGATAAGCCTCGGGATCCTGGGACTTATATTTTTTTACAAAACATTTTCTTGTTATGTAATAAATTGAAGAAACATGAAAAAATTAAAGGATTTTGTATTTTGTGGTGAATACATCTTTTATTTGATGTTTTTATAGCTGCTACTAACAGTAGTAGAAATAAAACAATTATTAAAGAAAACTCTATGACTGCTCTACTTTAGACCACCAGAACCTCAGTCCAGTTAGTAGTTAACGAAATCAAAGTCCAGTGAGATCGGCCAAAAGAGTCCCAATAAGAGCGTCTCAAAGTCCGGTAAAGAAGTAAAAATGATTGATTAAACCAATCATTTAACTAAGAGTGTGAAATTAATAACTAGAAAATCATTAATAAAGGCACACATTTTTTATTATTTATTAGGATATAATACTAACTACTTACATTTTTTGTGATAGTATCGTAAAACCACATTGGTTTGTCTCGATACCTCATATGACAAAATTAGCTATTGTGCAAAAATACCCTTAAAACCATGTTCGATAAGTAAAATTAGACTAATTTTTATCAATATCAAACTGAAAGTAAACAAAATAACTATAAAATTGTAAATTTTCGAACAAAAATTTTACTTTTCGTATTAAATGTCGGGCTTAGAAGTTATGTCCACACTAAGATAACGTACCGAAGTCCCGCGAAATGGCACTACCTAATCCGATCACTGATTATGAAGTAAAATTGTATAAGAAAAATTTTCGGAGTTCCAATAATCTAAGTTGCAATTTTATAAATACTTTGGCGCACCCGGTAAAAATACGGTGTACTACTTTTCGAGTCTATTCTACGGTGATAAAAATACGGTCAACTACTTTTCGAGTCTATTCTGCTGTGAGAAAATTACGGTCTACCACTTTTCGAGTCTATTTTACGGTAATAAAAATACGGTCTACTACTTTTCGAATCAATTCTGCGGTGATAAAAATACGGTCTACCACTTTTCGAGTGTATTCTGCGGTGATAAAAATACGGTCTACCACTTTTCGAGTCTATTCTACGGTGATAAATTCGAAAAGTGATACACCATATTGGCTCATGGTACCATGACTTTACCCCGCCGTAACAGTAAGAATACATATTATTAGACGTAACTGTACCCTCTCAATAAAAATAAAAATAAACTGGTTTTTAATCCTTGGAGATAACGAGTAACACACACACAAAAAATATTTAAAACAAACCAGTCGAATTGAGATAGCACTCCTCTTTTTGAAGTCGGTTAAAAATAAAAGTGTTTTTCCTAACACCTGGGCCCTATCCCACAAACGTTACAATTGTAAATTACAATTTACATATTACATATATGTAGATAATACAAGCGAGCGTATCACAAAAATTACATATTACAAATTTGTATCGGAAAATTTCTACAAATATGTAATTGTAGTGATAAATCTACAATTCGGTGTATCACAAAACTTCACATATTACATGTAGTTTTCCGGGAAAAATTACATATTTGTAGTCTACAATTGTACGTAAAAGTTTTGTGTTACGATGAATTGTAATAAAATGCGTACAATTTTGTAGAATTGTAGCTACAAATCTACAATTTTATCACAGCGTGTAAAAAGTAGAATCTCATTACAAGAGCTCCATTCTACCTTTTTGGAGACCGTTCCCTGACGCTATCATTTTAGGAGACAGCGGGTATAGTTTAAAAAAAATGGTTGCTGACCCCAAGCATACCCGTACAGATACCAAGAAATGCAGCATTAGTACGATTTTTACGAACTTTTAAATCGATGAGACAGATGGTTGAAATATCGCTGGGGATTTTAAAGGAAAAGTTTCCATGTTTGAATCATCTAAGACTTCAACCCAAAAATGCATGCAAGTATGGTTATTTTAAGTTGTGTAATATTGCATAGAAAAACGTTTAGGTCACAATACTATTCAGATGATCACAAACTCGGAACAAGATGAAGATGAAAACATCGAACAAAATCATACTGATGACAATCATAGAGACGTGAACGCCATTGAAGTATTACGTGCTGTAATTGAACACTTCAACTAACACGACTGGAAAGCTGTGTCGTGTTGTGTCTTGTGTATACGAGGATGTCTTGTGAACATTCATACATTCGCCTAAGAGAGCTTAAGATGAGATAAATAAGGGTGATTCGTGACGAGAACAGTAGGTACTCGTTTCTCCAAACCTTGTTCAATATATTTTCACTTTCTAATTGATTTGTAATATCTTTCCATTTCGGTATTTTTACATCATGGGTTAAAGTATTGCTACAACTTCCAAATAAAATCTCTTTATTCTCTAAAATGAGATTCAAAACCGTTATTAAAATACAAATAAAATACAATTCTACATATAAATAAATAAATAATAAATTTACAAATTGTAATAAATACAATTTTACATATTACACAAATATGTAAATTGTAAACTACATTGACACACCATCCATGCTTTGTGTTACGGTGATTTGTAATGCATATATTTGTAGAATACAGACTTGTCGCTTCTACATATTTGTAATATTTGTGGTACGTTTTTATGTAAACAATCCTACAAATTTGTCACTTTTTACATATGTAAAGTTTTGTGGGATAGGGCCCTGTTGTGAGTGTACATACATACTGTAGATACAGACACTAGTAACCAAAGTAACCAGACGAAGATTGTTTGAACTGAGATAAAATCAACAAAAAGTGAGAGTAACGTAACAGGCGATCACGCAAGAGTTCAATACCACGCGTCAATGGTACACATACTGTTACATTACATACGCGTACAGTCGGCGAGAAAACACTTAGGGCACAAAATAGTACATTGTGCATCAAGGGAGGTAAGTACGGAATTACTAACGAGAGTGTTAGAAGCCTGATTTCGTAGGCGGAGGGCTTTTAATGACTCGAGTTGGTATTCCGCTTACCGACCGTGATGCATACAATGTTTTACATCACACTTGCCGACAAAAAAAATAGTTTTAAGACGAAATATGATCAAATGACGTACTGACATTTCTATTACTCCATAGTGCCTCGGTGGACACTACTCCAGACACAATAGAAGCAACAATGAGATTACCTATAGGCGTCCAGTGTCCGCCAAGGTGCTAGGGAATTTCACTTTTCTATTACTCCCGCTACGCATGCAAGCAATGGCGCGCTTAGACAGCAAGTGTATCACAGTACAAAAGTACAGAAGTCAATCACTAGTATGTACTTTACCTTTCATACCTACGCTCGGCGATCCCGCTAGAGTTGTTGTCAACTATGACGTATGGACGAAGGGTGTCAGACCTTCCACTCCATTTCCACATCCACTTTAAAATCAACATTGACCTGAGAATTGGCGTTTTTTGCCTACCGGTGGTTTGGAATAAGTGGTGAATAATTATTGCACAGTATTACCAGTATTGCACAGTATTGCACAGTGTACCTGCTGAATCAAAATAGAAAACGAATATAGTGAAATAGTCGACTAGTTTTTTTTATGTGACGATTTAGATAACTAGATAGGTATCGTGTCCGTGAGCGGTGTCTATGTGTTCGTTTGCGCGAGCGCGTTCATAAGTACATCGTCTTCTGTACCATTATTATTATTTTTTTTTTAACCTCCTGAGTCCTGGATAAAAAATGAGTTCACTCGCATAAAAGCCGAGAGTCCTTTATAACACTATCAGCGTAAAGTCCTGGGTAAAAATTGAGTGAGTTCGCATAAAAGCCGAGAATCCTTTATAACACCATCAGTGTTGAGTCCTGAACTTTCTGTCGCTTATTTTAAGTTTTAAAATGAGTTTGTCAGATTTTTGTTGGAACAAAGTTGGTTATGTACTCTAAGAGGTATACTTTAAGCATGATTTATTTTACAAATTATTTGGGCGTTGTAAAGGCCTCTCGGCTTTTATGTGACTAAGATTATATAATAAATGTGGCGAATATGTGTCATTTTGTATGAAATCTGGTGTATCTTTGAAAAATAAAATTAAACATAAGGAATTGTCAAAATGCTATAATTTTAAAAAAGAACAAAAAACGTAGAACAATTCTGTTATTAAAACATGAAAATCTTTCTTTTAAAATCGAATTCAATACAAAATTGTGGTAGTTAAATCAGTCTACTTCTCACATCATAATAGTGTCCTCATAAATTTACTTACTTAAGTATTATAACAACAATTGTAATAAACCTTCTGTAACATTATGTAACTAATTAAGATATTTAAATCTACGTATTTCTAGGAAAACTCGTTTTAAACAAGTGTGAGAACTTAATGATGCTATGAACAAAGTCCGAGAGGGCTTTAAAAAGGTCAAATAAATTTAACACGTAATTGTACTTCAAATATCATATTTACAATAAAACTAGTAATTACATTATAATAAACTTGTAAAATACTCATTGAATACATAAAAAAGCTAACAAAAACAAAAAGGGTTAAGCGAAAAAATAAGATTGAACTCACCTCCACCTCCGTGACGTGACATCTTGCCGGATTTATGACGCCGCACTTAACGGAATATTCTTGTTTATTGGGCATTAGCCTTTGCTAAATAGAGATAGGTATATTTCTGACTGGACCACAACCATTGATTTTCAAAATCACGCCAATATCGCCTTATTTCAAGCGCGAAACATTAAGGCCTTTATAACGGACAATCGGCGTTTATGGATAACTTTAGTTTTTAGCGCTCGGTCTTTACACATATCCTGATTTTGGCCGTTATAACGGACTCTAGGACTTTATTGATTACTTTATTTTTTAGCGCTCGGCTTTTATACATGGCATGATTTTGGCCTTTATAACGGACTCAGGGACTCAGGAGGTTAAACACATACCTTCTCTGACTCTTTTACGCCATTCCGGTCTCATAGACGCTAATTCCTCCCAGCGCGCTCTGACGAAATGTCTGCGGCTTTACTGTATTAAACTGTGTGCCGACCCTCAAACACTTACGTCGCTATCTGTACCCATACAAAGATAAGCTCCCATACATACCTGCACACAATAATGTTCACACGTGCGACGCTTTCGTCGGTTTTGCGCCCGCGCCGGTCATGTGAACCGCCTTAATTAGGGCAAGGTTGTAATGAACTTTATGCTAAGTGTTCATTAAATTCAATATTAAAATGTAATGTAAAAAGATTGAGATAAAAACAAAAATAACAAAAGTATTTCGCAAGGAATAAGAATATTGCGATACAGCGAGGAAATGCCGCCAGCATCCTCGGTACAATGCCACTGGGGCCGATCTTAGATATAAGTTAGGTTAAGTAGATTATAAATATTAGATGTCATGTACCAAAGAAAAACGACCAAGATCACCTAATGTCCCAGGTGGGGACATTAGGTGATCTTGGATTTAGTTAATAAATAATTTGATTTGTGTTTTCGCAATACGTTCAATAGATGGCAGCACCAGCTCTCTCTGGCTATTCTAGAAAACTGTAAAGTGTTCTAATAGGAGGTGCAAGCATGTATTGCTTGCTCTTAAGTAGATTAGTTAGATTTAATCTATGTACATAAATAGTGCATTTATTTATTTATATCCAACAACAAGAATAAAGTGTTAACACAGTAAAAATAAATTATAAATAAAAAATTAGCCCCAGGTCCTGCTGGGGAGGTAGAGTGCCCAGAAGGCTGGCCACATTCTCGCACTGGACTGCTATCTTTGCGCGAAATACTGGTCACCCGACGCCTCTATTTCCAATCGCTTTATAGAGGCGTCGGGTGACCAGAGGTCTGCACATAAATTGTAGTTTTGAAAATAAATATATATTAAGAATACCTACATTTGCGGCAGTTAGAATACATTTGTCACCAACAACCTGTGCCGTGTGGTGACGGCAGTAAGAATATATTTGTCACCACCCCAACTCTTCCCGTGGATGTCTTAAGAGTCGACTAAGGGATTCGAAGTGTCACTGACCATTTATTTATTGAAGATTGATGATGGGCAGCAACATGATCATTAGTGGAGTAGACACACTACTGCGATCGCCAATCCGCTTGCCCAGCGTGGCGATTATGGGCATTTACCTCCTAATGCGTCCTTACGCTTAGGTAATAGGAGAGGCCTTTGTCCACTGACTGATTATAGGTTGATGATGATTAACGGGAATGCCCTAAACTACCGGGCGGACTAATATTTAAATAATGAAATGTTCTTGTAATAATTATGTTATTTTATTTTACAAAAATATTATTTTTAGTACAGATGGTGCCTTTTTTAGGCTCTAGTGCGAGAAGTGGCTTATTTTACGTAAGGTCCAAAACTTCGGAGGGCCATCTGTACTAAAAAACGTCGTACGAGACACGTGCAAAAAGGATATTTCATGTTTTTTCGCACTTGTGTCGTAATGTAATATATTACGCCTAGTAATTACATTAGTTAATTTTTTAACCGACTTCAAAACAAATCGAGAAGGACCCAGTTAAAGTAGTTTTTTTTATTTTTTTACTTGGCGTTCATTTTTATATTCTATGTAGGTATTCTTTTTTCAATAACTTTTAACAATAATAAATCTACCTATAACGCAACGGTTCCATTTCAATATTGTCAAATCTGAGTCAAACGTATCTAACTAAACGTGTAACTCTATCAATTATAGTGATGAGAATTTCGGAAAAAATCAAATGTTTTTTGTGGGCATTTCGGAAACATCAGTTTTTTTCAGTTTTTTTCGGGTTTTGAAAGAATAGTCATTGTCACTATCACTGTCTCTCCTTCCACCTACCTATTTCAATTGACGTTAACTTGGTGACGTTTTCGAAGACCACAGACGAAGGGGTAATAACCCTTCCACATCAGAGAAACATGTTACATATATGTTACATACTTGTATGTTAAGGAAACATGTTCTCAGATGGACGGACGAGTTTCTGATCTGGTCGATAGTGAAAGTCTAGGTCAATGCGCTTGTACTGACGGAAACTGAATACTTAGTACTTATTTATTTAACTTTAGTACTAACTTCCTAAGCTATTACCTAAGGATACGTTGCGAGTGTAAATGCTAGTGCTTGCGTAATTGCACATAAAGGCTTAGATAAGTTTTAAATAACATGATTGGCTGTGACATGTGTCATCTTCATAGAATTTATTATCTATGTTCTTACTGCCTGTATTGGGTAAACTTATTGATTGATTTCATTCTACGAACAAATAAAACATGGAAGCGGCACGACATACTAAATTGCCTTTCAAAAGTGGTCCTGAATTTTAGTTAACAAGTGCCACCCCCTCTTCTGTGCATCACGGTAATTAATTTCAATATCAACCTACAATAGTTATTTATTATACAAGGGGGCAAAGTTGTTGTTTAATTATCGTGCCAATATTGAGACCTGAGCTAGCGAGAGATTCCAAAATTGAGCCACGAGCGTAGCGAGTGGTTCAAAAACTGGAATCTTGAGCATTGCGAAGGTCTCAAGGCACGAGAGTTGAACAAACTTTGCCGCGAAGTGTAATACAACTTTTTTCCCCTCACTATCGCGAGGAAATATGATTACAAATCTCTTCCAAATGTAAATTAACTTAAAGAAACCATTTAAAACTCAATGTCGAAACGTATCGTAGAATAGAGTTACTTCTGGAACTTAAATATAGCCAATGGCTTACAAAGTCACCCATGAGAACGACCAATTTAACAAGTGAGCTCCGATTGCGCATGTTTACTATGGTCATACAGATCCACTTATACTAGGCAGTAGGGGGCTATAGGAATTAGAGCAATGTCAAATTACTTTATTCACAAGTGTGTAAAAAGCGTTTTTACCCGCTCGTATTAAACGATAAACGAGCGCTTTACGAGCTAGTGAGGGGAAAAACTTAAACCGCCATTTAAAAATAGTTGTGATTGGTCCATCAAAGTTTTGATTGGCTATATTCTATAAAAATTTGTTAAAGATGTTTCGCCGAAATATGCGCGGTGTTAAGAATAGCTCTATGTCCTGCCCATCTTGGCACAATTGAACAATTGGTTTTGGGGACATTTTTGAGCTGGAGTTAGACGTCCATGTTATATATGGTCGCAGATTTCACTGTTTTACAGATCATCATTACATTAGGTACATTATAATTTTACAATAATAATAACTAATAATAATTACATAAATAACTAATAATAATTACACGTCATCGTCACAATAAATCCATAACTATATTTAAAATTGATGACATGAAATAAATTATTTAGAAAACAAAACATCAAGAGCAACTATACCAAACGTCAGTAGAATCTAAAAAAAGCATGTTTGTAAGTACGTTAATAAATTCGGCTGCTGAAAGTCCAAGTCATTATCTCAATTTAAGCACATTTTACAGGACAGCAATAAAATGTAATTTTTCGCTGTCATAATCATGAAATAGGATCCAGAACTCACTATAAAAAACTACGACTACTTTTAGCAACGTCGTATGTCAGTATTACTGAAGAACTGCGATATACGAGCTTTATTTGAAGTTGGTATTTGTTACTTAGTGAGTGTTGGTTGTCAACCGACGTAATATAAAAAAAATCATGTAAGCGATTACCTCATTAATCATGTAACACGATCTTCTATGTCGTCATAAAGACATACACACCATGGTATCATATAACATTAAACATAAGGCGAAAACTGTACACATATCTTTGACTATCTCACGGACAGGGTAATTTCTTTACATGTTTGACATTGAAGTCGTTGGATTAAGGTCTACAATAGTTGAAGTATTTATGACTATGCATTATAAGAGTATTCAGAAACAGTTGGCACCTGCGATGTACGGGTTTCCGTTGCCACCAGACGACTTCACTTTTCGCAGTCTCTATTAGGTCATGTATGAGAAAGCTCATTTTGCCATATCATTTATGTATGATGTAATATCATATTATGATCCGATTGACCTTCCTTCCGGTTTGATATTAGAGGGTATATTAATATTATGGATGTGTAACGTTTTATGAATTATTCATTAATTAATAGACTTCATGATTATGTTGTTAACATAGTATTTAATTATGTTATGCATAAATTAATAAAACCTGGGAGTCCATTTCAAACGTAAACAGTATTAGAGCATTTTAAGGACACCCTACTAGCCTGATAGAAACCTTCACTTCAGTCAGGTTTATAACGACAAATGTGCACACTAGATTTCAATAAAAAGTCAGTTTCGTTATTTATTCTAGCTCTATTTTCGCTTATCTTGCGATACTACAATATAAAGTTTACATTCTTAAAGATATTGTACTTAACTGTCGTTACGAACCTGACTTAAGGCTTTTGATTTCTGGCTAATTGGGTGTCCCTAAACGTGAAAATGCCCATTAAACTAAATTAAATAAATAACTAAATGAATGTGAAATGAAAAGTCATCCTCAGTTGTTTTATCTAGTAAACAACTATCTAACCTAAAAGTGCTTAGTTAATAAATACAATATTTTTTGTCTTGTATTCCATAGAGGCATATTGACACCCATAAACTATTTCGGTGAAAGTCAGGATCGTATCGATAATATTATTATAGATATAATTTAACTTGCAATCCTGGCATATGTAGTACATATCAATCCTAGAATACCAGCAACATTGGATTCCAAAATGTGCGGTTGCGTATGATTTAACATTAACATATACACCGTGTTTTTATCGATTTCCGTTAAATTAAAGGGAAGCTTATTTAGGTCAAAAATAATCAATTTGTCTAAGAAACTAGTGTCTTAACTGTTATTGAGTTATTAAAAAAATAAGTTTAATGACTGAACAAGTGTATTGCAACCTTTATTACATCCTAATGTTACTTATTTTAACGTGTGCCGTCAGTCACCTGAGATCTTATTCTTAAGGTTCTCTCACACTTACCATTACAATTATTATGTATGAAAACAAAAAAAAATGTTTTTTTACGAAATTAGCAAAAGCCAATATACCAGACTACTTCTATTAATGTCCCAAGTAACCTGTCCAATTTAACGGAAATCAATAAAAACACGGTGTATATTATTCACTAAGTTAGAACATAGCGGTTTTAACATTAATCATTAGAAACAAATTTTTGTATGAACTGGTATTTTGGGGGGGGGGGGGGTTGATCACAGGAGTCTGCTGGATGCGGGTGGCACAAAACCGGTTATTGTGGCATCTTTGGGGGAAACCTACGTTCAGCAATGGACGTCTTTCGGCTATGGTGATGACATTGACTGATATTTTTGTAGCCTTCTAAAATTTCAACAGCAGTCTCACTAGCGGGGTATTTCTTATTTAGTTTGACAGGTGTGGCCACGACCATGTCCGAAAGTTAAAGGTTTCCAGAAAGTCTTATATTTTGATACTTATTGTGTAGCCCCTGCTAAAAAGATAGAAAATTAAGTATAGGTAACGTTAACTTTCTGTACAGTCAAGTGCTAAAATAAGTATCGAAAGAATCCGCTCATAAATATGTTACGACGTTCTTATTACACAGAATTAGAGTGCACTGGGACATATTTTTGAACATTTTTGTGTACACCTTATTTTGTCTTTGACTGTACATGATTGTGACACACATCTAAATGAGAAATACCCAGCAGTTTATTGCCACGGTAATAAAATATAAAAATTCACGTATCTTTGGCATACTATGTGTTTTATTCCTATCAATAATTATTTGCTTGTCTTAAATTTTAAAAACATTTAATATGTTCTTCTTCTTTTCAGATATAATGCCGCCCTATACATTACTCGTGCTACTCCTAATTACTGCAACTACATCAAAATCAGCCAAACCAAATGCACGCCCAGTCCACGAAATAATTAACGAACAATCCAGAATAGACGAGAAAAAACTCACCACCCCAGGTATTCTTCCTTATGGGAATCCTTTAGCTGGCAACTCCCAACAAAATGCCAGATTACATGCGCAAAATCAACAAGCCATGTTTAACGCAGAAAGAGTGAGGCAACACAGAGCTCAGCTCCAAAGATGGACGCAAGCCCCAATACAAATGGACAGCTACATGAAAGCTTACCACGAATCACAAGAAAGTCATCAACTAGCTTTAGAACAACAGCAAGCAAAAGTAAGGGACGCTAAAGTTGTAGCTACTACTCCTAAATCTAGACGACAGGAGAAAAGAGGAGAATCTAAAAGATTGGAAAGAATAAGACAGCAAAGTCCAGAGCCTATAAAGATAACTAAAGCAGATGCGGTTATAAAAGAGAGAAGCAGAAATCACAGATCACATGGTTCACTCGATCTACATTATCATCAATATCTACAACCGAAAAGATATCAGACTGTCTACGTCTCTCCAGGGCCCACATATGATCAAGGTGTTACCATCAAACCTAATGGTAATGTTGGCCTAAAGCATTATCAAGCTATGCATGAAACTAAGCTGTATACTGAAGCTATACCTAGCACAGAAAAACCTATATATCCTAAACAATATTATCAGATGCAAGATTATAAATCTGCTCAAGATATTGATGCATTGAAGTCTTTGTTGAAGAGTAATTCCAAAGATCATCAGCTATCAGGATTAAACGCCTTGATTGTATCAGGAAACGAACAAAAAGAAGAAGAAGAAAAGCACAAGAATCTAGAAACTCCGATAGACTTATATTTCTATCTGAAAGATGCTCCAAGTCCAAATCTAGCACAGCAGTTTGATCATACAAAATATGCCCAAATACCCCACTACGCTAGCGCGTATATGCCTGAACCAGTGGTTAAAGATTACACACCTATAACTGAACAAGTAGACGATATTGAAGATGTAAACGCTCATCCCAGAGTAAAACCATATGGAATACAGTCTATTGTTACCCCAGCACCCGCGCAAGATACAACTACAACAAAAAGCAATAATTATTATAAAGTTGAAGTAGCCAGTCAAACAATTTCATCTGGAAACAAGTATAGGGAGCCTGATTATTACGTAAATGAAGATCAAGCTAAGCCTAGTCATGAAGCATTGCAATACGAACAGCCGCAATATCCCCCGTCGCAGTATGGGACGCAGTATGGCACACAATATGAAGAAGAGAGTGACCAAAGTGAAAGGTATCTTCACCACAACGCCCAGCCTACTGGAGTACAGCATTTAACTGAAGATGGTACTGGTGTCTCCGCGTACGGCGATGACAGTGTAAGTAAACCCCCCGAATCCTTAACAAGAAAAAGCAGATCAACCCTAGAAACATCTCCTTTTTTAGTACCACATACGAATACTTCTGTAAGTGTAACTAACGATACAGCTCCTAAAGCAGAATCCCTAATAAGACTAAATCCAAGAAGTAGACAGCGCTTTAACGATATGTCAACATTTTTGATAACCCCAAAATTTCCTATAGGAGAAGCAACAGATTACGCATATAACGATTATGAAGATAATATTAGACCGCATCGACCTAGACAGAATCAAAGAGATTACGAAGAGGATTACGAATACGATGACGATTTCGATTACGACTACGATACGAACAAAGATAGTTATGGCTTACCAATGCAAAGTTACGCTCCAACCGTGGGGTATAATTATCAAAATAATTATAGGAAAAGATTTCCAGGGAAGCAATATGGTCCACCAGAAACGTCATATGGTACACCTTTAAGTTTTGACGCTTCTTACGGTGCTAGTTACGGTCTACCGAATTACAATCCAGGCCCTTTAATCTCAAACACACACAAAACGCAGAACACAGCTGAACCTTTGTACGTCTTATCGCAATCGCAGCTAAAAAACTTGATAGGACATCACAATTTGAACATTCAACATTTGGACATTTTCCAAACCGCTCCGACTAAACCGAAAAGAAAGAGACCGTCGGGACATAGGAAATACAAAAGGCGATACCCCGATAGGCATGCTAAAATAAAGAAAACTTTGCATAAACTACACAAAATTACGGGACGATAAAATCCCGTTCTGTTTAAAGAGGTTAAAAAATAATTTGAGGTTATGTAATTACCCCTTTATTCATAAACGTCTGCTAACTTAACGAGGCGCTAATAATTGTTTATCCCTTTTGCTCTTATGGACACATTGTTAAGACCGAGGGGGTTAATAGATATGTACTACTAATTACATAACCTCGAATTATTTTTTACTGCGATCATCAACGCAAGTTTGCGGATATTGTTTTATAATTAGACACATTCATGAAATATCCTTAATTAAGAAACACGAACCTATATTTAATTAGGTGTTATAGGTTCTCATGAAAGTGAATCTAATTGAAATGAGTTTCCGCTCTTTATTGGGTAATTAGTATCTACATTATTTATATTATTTATATCACTAGTTATAGCATCATCAGTTATGGTTGGTTTCACTCACGATGGCACGAGGATTTGTCAAAAGTAGCCCGAAATAATATTGCAATACTAACCACACAAATATAGTTATGATATCCATAAATTTAACGGCCCAGTCGGTATGGTATAGGAAAAGTACAAAAAATATATATGAAGCGTTGGCTAATCTGGTCGATCAGCCCTATACAAAAACAGCTTTTTCGCGAAATCGTGTATCTAACTTACTACTTATATGGGAATTGGAATAAGGCACTCAATTATAAACAGTTATGAACTCGAGTGTAATAGTGTATTGGGTATTCTAAATACCCAGTATTCATATAATTAAATTAGGTATTTATAAACTTGGAACTGGGCAGGACATGTTGCCAGGCAGAGTGACGGCAAGTGGACTAAAGTTCTTACTGATTGGTGGCCTATTTCGGATGAAAGAGCCCCTGGGCGTCCGTTGGCTCGTTGGGTCGACGACATTCGTAAGATTGCGGGACACTTCTGGGTTAGATTGGCTCAGGACCGAGATGAGTGGCGCACTAGAAGAGAGGCCTATGCTCAGCAGTGGGCGATAAATGGCTGAAATGATAATGATGATGATGAAACTTGTTCAATAAAGCTAGACCGTGAACTATAAGTAAATTCTTAGGTATTCTCCGCCAAGGTTTCCAATCTTCAATTCTCTATTCAAAGTACCCAAGTAGCAATTTAATAACATAGCTACTACCAATTCAATCTCGCTTTTATACTAGCATAATATTATTTAAGAGTTTTATCTATAGGTACACAGTTACATAGTATACAGGCTGTTATTTTTGATATGCTTTAAATTGCACATGTTACTTGGGATGTTAATACCTAGAAGTTGCCTGATATAATCGACTATTGTTAAATACGAGATTTTTTTCGTTTCCATCAATTTCATTTCATCGCTCCAGAATAAAAAAAAATCTGCCCTCTAACTTTTGATCCATGGGTCCGAAACATAAAAAAACATGAATATTGGCCTTATAGATTATAAAGTTTTTTAAAACAATATTATTTCGAACAAAATCGGTCCAGCCACTTTTTAAACAATTACTGAGCATGGCCCGACATGTTCTTCGTCGGTTTTTGGGTCATTTGCAGAAAAAAAGTGTACCTTTTAATTTTTTTCTCGATCATGGACTGTAATACGTCATTTTACTCGGCATCGTGCGTACATTTCAGTTATGAAACAAAAAAAATGTCCCTAATGTCACGAAAACAAGTATGTAAATTGAGATTACTCAGTTTAGTTACTCCCATACTAAATGTATGAAATGAAATGTAACGAAACTGATAAAAAAATCTCAAATTTGTTACAGAATTTTTCATACCTTTAGTATGGGAGTAACTAAACTGAGAAATCTCAATTTACATACTTATTTTCGTGACATTAAAATGTACGCTTTTTCTGCAAATTTTATAAATTATGACATAACAAACAGGGAACATAAAATGACGACGCCGTAAACATGCATTTCTTGCTTCTTACTGTTTTGTTATCCTGAATTGTTTGAAGGGATACACGAATATTATGTACCTGGGTGAAAATAATTTTCGTTGTCTTGTTTCATACCACTCTGTCACGCTTTGAGTTGCTGTTTCGAATAAGTATAAAAAAAATCCGGTGCACTTGTATTTCATTTTCACGCTAAATTTTAATCCATACATCAAAAATTGGAAACAAAACATCATCTCGTACAAAAATCACAACTGTGTCACCTTTTTAGGGACACAAAATAAGACAACGAAAAGAATTTTGACCCACCTATGTAGGTATTAATAATAGCTAATTTAATTAACAATTAAATTATTTCGTAACTTCGAAGACCGTATGATTTCATTGAAACTGCTGTAAACATATTGAATTAGGTTTTATCTTTATATAAACTCGCGAACGTACATAAGCAGACAAGAACGACATGAATTACCTAATGGAAACTAGATTCCTTTAGGTAATTACGAGTATGTCATGCATGTGCTATGCGCCTACCTGTTTATTAATATAAATATGTTAGATTTACTCTACGAGGCAGCATCTAGCTTATGATGGTCTCACTTTTTTAGGGTTCCGTAGCCAAAATGGCAAAAACGGAACCCTTATTTATATTCGTCATGTCCGTCTGTCCGTCTGTCACAGTCGATTTACTCGGAAACTATAAATGCTACAGTAATGCAATATGGTAAGAATATGTGTTGTATAAACCGCTACAGAATTATGATACAAAATTGTAAAAAAATAATTGTGGTTGGGGCCCTCCATACATGTAACTGAGGGATAGAATTTTTTTTTAGATGTATATAAGCGTGTGGCATATCAATAGAAAGGTCTTTGAAAATGATATACTTACAGGTTTATATCTCACATTTTTATTTAAGCGAACCGTTTTCGAGATATCAGCTCTCAAAATCTGGAAAATGTGTCCCCCCCTCTATTTTTTAAACTACGTGTACCTACATAATAATAAACTCTATCAACGATTTTTGGTTTGATTAAATTATCAGTTATAGTTTCTGAGATATTGATTTAACTGTATTTTTTTAACGATAAATTGATAATGGTCGATGACGCTTATGGCGTTATGTACGTAAGTGCATATACAAACACAATGCTGAAGACTTATTATGATTAAAACTATTTAAACGCGAATATAAATTGTAATCCATTTGTTGTACATATTCAATTTGATATGTTATTTGCTTCATTAGTTAATAAGTAGCGTATTATTTATGTTAATTATCAAATAATTAATAAACATGAGATATTATACTACATTCATTTATTTCGTTACATATTCATTTGTAATAATACATATTAAAATATTTAGAACTAATTTTGTATGTTAAATAAGGCACACGTTTACACGAAAAAGTCTTTGTCACTGATGTAAGTATATGGCACATTAAATTTTTTGTAATAAAATAGAAGTGACGGTTGGGTGTCATCTATTGGATACGAAGGTGTCAAGCAATGGTACGGTTAATGGTATATCTATTTACACACTTATGAATTTAAGTTGCGTATTATTGCGTACGTAGGTATTATTAGCCAGATTTAAAATCGTTTTCCTAGAAATCACACAACGACAAACTCAAAGAAGTACCTACTGTGAAGAACTTGAATAACAGAATAGATTAAAATCTGCCGACTTTTATAAAGCGATACCTTTTTATTGGACCATTGTTTTAGAACGAGCCAAATGAGACAACTTAATCGAAATACGGATCAGGTTCAAAAGAGAAACTAGTTTTAGACTTCTTAGTCTTAGGTTAACGCCATTACACATACCTACATTTTTATAGATTGAATACACAAGTGGTTTTTCACGCAAGGGTCCATACCTACATATGGATATATTAATCTCTGAAACGCTTTTAGACTAAAATGTCATCTGATCATGTCGTATGAATATGAATTTCATGACAACACCAGTCTGATAATCATAATTCAGAATAATTATAGCAAAAGGCTGCTACTTGAAATTGTTTGGAAAAAAAAGACATTTCCTTAAGGCTGGATTACACCTGTGAGTTATTTACGTAAGTTATAGAGATGGAGCTATACTAAGGAACAAGATAGCATTCACATTTTATTCCTTAGTAGAGCTACAAGTTACCTAAGAACTTCCAGGGTCGCGTTTTATAAAGTTACATTTTACAATTTCGCTGTTTGCCTCTCTAAGGGCCTTATCACACTTGCGATTTACAAGCGAGGCGAAAGCGAAGCGTATGCGCGGCGTGTTCGTCGCGTGCCCGCAACCAATTCGCCGCGATGGTGTCGCGATTACGCCGCGACCGCGTGACGAATACGCCGCGACTGCGCAGCGAGTTTGCCGCGTCAAGAGTTGGTAACCATTTTGTAATAATAAATCTTATTAGTGACTGTCTAAGACTCAGATCACTCTGAGCGATTTACTGACGGCTGCGCAGCGTATTCGTTACGCGATCGCGGCCAAATCGCAACGCACTCGCGGCGAATTGGTTACGGGCTCGCAACGATCACGCTGCGCGCTCGCTTCGCTTTCGCCTCGCTTGTAAATCGCAAGTGTGATAAGGCCCTAACGTACGCATTTGCTGGAAAGAGAGGCAAAGAGCAAAATTGTAAATTGTAACTTTATAAAACGCGACCGGTAAGGCTAGCCTAACAATGCATTTAGGCTCAATTACACCAAACTCTTATTCAAGGATAACAGTTATTCTCAAATACTAATGTCGTAATGTCAAATCACTACGTAGTTTTGACATTACTATCCGAGACTGAGGGTGCGGCTCCACTGACGCGGAGCGGAACGGAGCTGTGCAAAATTGACCAATTACATTCTTCAAATTCAAAATTCGAAACACTGCTGCGGTCTCATTGGCCGAGCTCCCACAGTTCCGCTCCGCTCCGCCGCACCATAAGCGTTATTCTGTGAATAAAATTGTGGTGAAATTGAGCCTTAGTGTTGATGAGTCCGACCTAGGCTGATAATATTCACACGATCTCTCAGAATCCTAATATTACCTTTGATTTTTCAGCTCCACTACGCAGCGAACTACGAGTTTGGGTACCGAGTCCGCGACCAGCACAGCGGGAACGACTTCGGCCACCAAGAGGCCAAAAGAGGCCACAACACCAACGGGGCCTACCACGTGTTATTGCCGGACGGCCGCATGCAGAAAGTCCGGTATTCCGCTGGACCGGAGGGATTCCATGCTGACATCTCGTATGATCATTTGCAGTATAAACATTGAATGGGGGCTAAATTTACGTTGAATTTAACCCCTCGTATGCTTAGACACGGATCCGTGCGTGGGAATTTAAATCTATTGTTTTAAGTGTCAAGGTCACTTTTTCAGTAACGTAATTTGACAGGACGCATACGAGGGGTTAAAGTGGAAGCGTAGTCTGACCAGGAAACTTTGCACAAGAAAAATGTGGTAAATTAAAAAAAAAGTTACCTGGCAACAAATTCTCTACCAAATTAAATGACAGTTTGACAATGACAGGTTAATTGATAGGCAAAATTGTTGCCATGTGTATCGAAAAAATGATTGTGCGGAGTTACGCCGGTCAGACTCGTTCAAAAATGTCTAAAATACCTACTAAGGTATTGTATTTCGAGTCGTATTTGTCTTAATTTATTGTTTTAGATCTTAAAAAAGATTCATAACATTACCCGTTCTGAAAAGGGAATCTGCTTTAAATTCCATTATATCAATATTGACCTGAAATATATTCTGATTTACTTATGCAGAAAGTTTAGAAATCTGGAAAAGACTTCAGTCTTAAGTGGCTATTGGTGCAATTTAGGTAAATCTAGATTTTTTTTCAACGTACATATATGAAAGGGATATAAGTGTGCAAAATTTATTTTCTAGGTGTTACTTTCTAGATTAAATAAGCATGTAAATACGTAAGTTTTGTGATATATCGTTCGTTATTATAAAAACTAAGGATATTAGATAGTACAAAATGAAACGAACAAAACGACATAATTTATTAACAATACACTCACAAAGTACCTTAAACTAACAAAACACTATATTAATTATAATTTAAGAATTAATCTTGGCTGAATGCACTTCTGTCAAAGTCCAGCGAGCGAATGGCGAGCGAGAAAATGGCGTCAAAATTTATATACATTTCCCGCCAAAACCTTAGAGCGGCAAATAATATGTGCAAGTTATTCTGTGAAAAGTGAAACCGTGAAAGTACGTGCGGCATTTATGGTGTACATTACTTGTACGATATCGTCGTACAACTTATTGCGTAATTTTTACGTAATTACGATTATTACGAACTTCCGTTTTGTTGGATTAACAATGGTGTTACATTAAAAAATGTCTTTCATGGTTTACAAAGCACCATACATACGGAAATGCAATACTAATTCAGTGAAAGATGTTATCGAAACGATAATAATCTTTTGAATAATCTATTGTAATTTATTCAAACGTCTTGATTTGTTTTCAAATCTTTTTGCAAGTTTTTCTTAAAAAGAAGACATTAGGTGCCTATAACTAGGTTATTTCGCATCTGGGCCAATTAACTTTTTACAACGTACATATCGACATAATTTTCTGTCTGCTATACCACTAATTGGAGTTCGAGGCCAAAGAAACTACGACAGATGCGTTACTGTCAAATATGTCAAAGTCTCTTATGTCATTGTCAAATAAAGTTTTCAGGTATCGACAACATTTTTGTCATTTATTTATTTAAAATAAGTCCTAATAAAAACATTACATACCTCTGTAATGTTTGTACACCTTTTTGTTTAATATGGCTGTCACAACTAGGATTTTCTTAAAAACACGTAAATACCTATAATATCCTACCTACCTATAATAAATGATATATATAAATGATAATTAAGAGCCTACGTTTCAAAGCCTATTTTAAAATGAAGTCGAATTACCAGTGAACACTAACGACAGCGTGCCATATTTAAATATTAAGACAGTATAGTTAAATTACTAAGTGAGCCCCTGCCTTATTACGGATTAAAATTATAGGAAAGAAATTTAGAAATGTAAAATGAAAGCTTTTTTGTTGTATTTTAACATGGCTGGACCAAGTGGATCGCCTTGTTAACAACCTACGGAAGAAAACAAAACGTTAGATCTGTATGATAATTTAGATGGAGAACTATAGCACTGCCAAAAAAAATTGTAGGTCAAAGGAATTTTACGAATACGAAATGTGAACATAAAGCACGCTACAAACTAATATTCTGCAATTTTCTAAACGTATGAAGAAATAGGGTTTTAATTTATGTGTAGTTAAATTGCTATACCAAATGTTATTAACACCTGAGGTGATACCAGCGCAATACCAACTTTGGTACTAATAATTGCGGATAATTAAGTTTTTATTAAAATATCTTATATTTACGTCTAAATAAGTAAATAATATTGTTTCTATAAATTAAAGAATTAAAATTACCAATAAATAAGATATCTCAACGTCTGTTTTTAGAAAATAAGGATTTACTATTGTAAGAACGTTTCATTGTTGTGGCAATATTTTCGTAGTTTCTTTGGCCTCGAACTCCAAATAGTGGTATACGTTACTTCCCATCAACTTACAAATGTACCTACGTCAATTAATACTATACACACATTAACAATGAAAAACAGTTGAAACCTTAATGTATCGGTGTGAACTTGTGTGGGGCCTAACGCATGTACAATTTGTAAGCACGAAGTTACGGGACAAAATAGTTTCGATCGAAAAGTTGATTGGCCCTCCTATCAAACCTGAATAAAACAAGACAAAATTATCGCCGATTTCTAAAAATCTGCGAATACTTACTACCTATCCGGCTCGCTCGTTGGAAAGTAATATACAGTGTGTGGTCTTTAACACGGGAGAAAAATGAAATGAGTGACTCCTTAGACTATCAGCAATAATCCTGTAAAGGTCCCGGTGTTTCAAAGTGATTAAGTTCGGAGATATTGTCATTCAAAGCTATGGACCTTTAGTACTGGATCTTGGCATCACGATGTCGTAGCTTGTCAGTCGCAAGACATCTTGATAGTATACCAGGTAGGAAGTCATAACAATAATTTTGTTTGCATTTTTACACTAATTTGATACGGTTTTAAAAAAAAATTGTACATTTTTCAATGATTCAAAAATGATAAGTTATTGATAACTTTTAATTCAAGTAAATGAACCCATAATAATGAAAAATACATGAACAAAAAATTACACATTTTGTTTTTTTTTTTAATTACAATATGTGGAAATGATTGTTGATCAGCTTATTAATGCACCGTTTAAACTTTCACCCCGGTTGTAGGCCACACACTGTATATTAGGTTTTACTCGATAGCTACGTAATGCATTCTATCTCGCTCGCACTGATACATTGGAGCGAGCGCGATGGCCTACTTTACGCATCGAGTACAATCTAACGTTACCGATACTTGCAAAGTCATGGTACGGCTACGGGATAGATAGAAAGTATGTCCGCGTTAATAACGCGTGGTAAGCGCACTTGAATTTCAGTATAAAGTTCGGTTCGCGATTCACGTACGTAATTAGCTATACGGTGTAAGAATCGTAATATTTAGCTATTGAACTGTCCATATTTCGCAAACAATCCTAATTTAAAAATCCTGTTTAGCAATCTTATCAACATCAAATTAGAAATTCACAAATTTTAAAATTTAAATAACTGACCTACTCTAATCGTAAAACTCGTTTTGATTTTGATGGCACATTAAAAATTCTAGACGTCACGTAATAGAGAAATTGGTCGATTTTCGAAGACAAAATCCAATAAATCGTGCGGTAGCCTGTGCTCTATTAAATTAGGTTTTTGTGAGTAACGCATGTCATTAAATATGGTCGGAAGATGATATCAAATGGTATTTGTCTAAGAGCTATCCATTGTATTGTACTATAAGGTAAAGTCCAGTCTTCGACACGGTAATGCCCAATAGTTGACACCCGGCTTTTACCTAAAGGTAGTTCCACTAAACTTTAAAGATGACATTTAGTTGTTGTTATTGTAAACTGTTTTATTCGAGTTTGATAGACGCGGAATAACCTAGGTATGTCTTCTTTTTTAAGAAAATATTTCAAAGAGATTTAAAAACAAATCAAGACTTGTGCAAAAATACAATCGGTACCTACTCAAAAGATTCATTATTGTTTCGATAGAGATCAGAGGCATTGTTGGGTATGTACTCAAGACTTACATTACATATCTAAAGACATCAAAAGTTAAGTGTATATTTAGTTTCCACAGTATCACATAATATTACTGAATACCTAATAAGAAAAACTATGTTCTTGTTTCCGCATCAAAATATGAGTTGTACAGTCGCCATCCCATATTGGAGCAACCAGGGATCATATAAACATCCTGAGCAGGCTGCTATTGTTATGACGTTAGAATGTATTACAGATATTTTAGAGCGCCGTAGTCGCTTCGATATAACTAAAGTTGACTAAATTCGACTGTAAATTTTATAAATGTAAATGTAGTAAAACACTTGTGTGAGTTCCAATGCCCTACTCTTTGGGTCTGTTTATTTAGAAAAGAGTGTAGATTAGGTATCTCACGAAGAACACTCGATTTATTTCATCTTGCCAAGACCTATATAATGTATGCCAATTTCATTTGTGGTGTCAGTACCTACTCGTAATTTATTTACTTGTTATTTATTTATTAACATGTTTATAAAGAAATATCATAGTGGCCAATGCCTGACACAGCCCCAATAATCGACATTTACAATCATAATGTCCAGACATATAGAAGTCACGGTGGCACGAATAAAATTTTGCTAGGGACTTCCAATAGATATTATTTTATCGATAAAGCAGTCGAAAATTATTAATCTTACTTTGGATGGAAATTGATCAATATGAAAACATAGTTGTTAAAGTTGTTTTTCATAAGAATTTTATACGCCGCTCAGCATATTTTACTTATTTTCTATTTATCCGATGAAATTATAAGCTAATACGAAATATCATTTTGAAATGAGTATTCACTTATCGATGAATTGAATACCGAAAGGTAGGATACTAGTTAATTGACGTTATTGCAACCGCGACTTCTATGTCTGATAATGTCATAGCAATAAAGTTGACAGCAGAGTGTCGACAATTGGGTCTCGACGTGTCGATTATTAGGGTGTTTACGTAAGTACTTGTATTAACAGAATTAACCTTTATTTAGATACATGTGCCTTTTGTTTATAAGAATCGCTGTATGGTAACTTATTAATTTATAAAATTAATGGCGAGTCGAGCTAGTCGTTCCAGAAATTCGATTTTATTATCAGTCAAAATAATAATAAAATATATTTATTTATATGTATAATGTTTACGTGTGATTGTTAGACATGTTTCAATTGTTTCATGATTAATATTCTTCTAATCGGGATTGTGCAATATCATATCTATACATATTTTATTATAGTCAAGTTGGGTAAGTGAAATTGAAAAAAGTTCGGGAATGTGACATCTATGACAGCTTTAGAAATATATGGAAAAGCTTTAGAAATATATGAAAACTTCCGAAAGAAGTAGAGTAGTAAGAATTATGCGAAAAACGGCGTCACGTACCCGACATTGTCGTGGAATGAACCTGAAAGTCCTGAAACGGTTCACACATTTACTATGCAACAATTCGGAAAAAAATCCAAATATGCTTCACTTACCCAACTTGATTATACATTAAAAAAAATATCGTAAGGTCAATGCGGATAATACCGTCTATCGGGAAAGTCCGTCTACCAACTGATTTTCACCCCTAACTCAACAATATAAGACTCATATGACGGACTTTCCTTACAAATAAAATATGCCGGAATTACCCACATTGACCTTATATTTGTATTACATTTTGTATTTGGGACACGTGCAATCAAAAAAAGTCGTCGATTGATTTTGTTGGGCGGCAAAAATATCAAAATACTCGCTCATTGTGTGCCTTATTTATACAAATTTAGTTAAGTTGTTATTGTTTAATAAAATGTATATAATAAGCTATAAGATTTTTTTTTTATTTGTCCAGATAATATTATGCCATAATATTATAGTGTTGCGACTTCGCACATTTTTCTAGCAATATATATTTTTACCCCCTTATTCATAAGCACTCCCCTGACATTGGGCAGCGGCAATGTCAGTACCGGCAGGAGGCTGAGGAAAAGGGTTCCGGTAAGGCTTTTGTCCGGAAATTTATGGATGGGCTACCAGTCATAAAACTGCGGTGTGGAAGGCAAGTGGGGAAACCACCACACAGATCTCCCTATAAAAGAGCAATGGTTATGTCAAAGAAAGTATGTAATGTCCTTGACAACGGGCTTCCACGAAGTAACATGCCGTGGCGGTCTGAGTCCGGCAGGCCTAGTAGCAAGGCTAGGTCGGTCGTCATCCTGCGAAATCCTTGCCAAATAGGTACATGGAACGTGAGAACAATGCTACCAGCGGGAAAACTGGAAGAATTGAAAATGGAGATGGGACGTCTAAGTTTAGATATTTTGGGTTTAAGTGAAACAAGATGGGGGGGAAATGGAGACTACTGGAGTGGGGATTATAGAATAATTTACACCGGTGATAAACAAGGAATGAATGGAACGGCAATAGTTTTGAACAAGAAATGGGGTAATTTAGTCGAAAACACCATACACCACAGTGATCGGATAACAGCCATTAAATTAAAAACTGACAATATCAATACCTTAATAATTCAAGTGTATATGCCAACTGGTAGCCACCCAGACGATGAAATTGAAGAAATGTACAATCATCTAGACACCACTTTAGATTCTGCACACGAAAAAGATAATTTAATTGTAATGGGCGATTTTAACTCTGTAGTAGGTGAAGAAAAAGTGAGTAATGCAATGGGAAAATTTGGCTTGGGTAAAAGAAACCTAAGAGGAGAGAGATTGATACAATTTTGCGAAGAAAATAGTTTAGTCATTCTGAACACCATGTTTGAATTACCTAAGAGAAGACGCTACACATGGAAGATGCCAGGAGATATAGGTAGATACCAGTTGGACTACATATTAATAAAAAACAAATACAAATCCCAAGTATCAATATGCAAAACTTTACCGGGTGCTGATGTTAACACAGACCATAATCTCCTTATTAGTAAGCATAAGTTAGAGGTAAAGAAAAAACATAGAGTTAAGAAGCCAAAGAAAATCGATCTCACTAAACTTAAGGATAAAGCAAGCAATAATTCAGTGCAATATAGTAATACATTAGGTGATAAAATAATTTTAAATAATAATTTAAATACAGATTTTAATAATAAATATGAGAATATAAATGAAAAATGGAATAATATAAGAGATATAATTAAATGTACAGCAGAGGAATGCCTAGGAAAAGAAAAGATTGTAGCAAGGAAAAAATGGTTAAGTTCCGAAATAATGGATCTCATGATAGAAAGAAGAAGTTTAAGAAATAAATCCGATTCAGACAGTGTAAGAAAATATAAAAGATTAACTAACATGATAACAACTAAATGTAGAAACCAAAAAGTAAAAGATATTGAAAAATACTGTGAGACAATAGACAGTTGTATAAAGAAAGGAAAAACTGATAAGGCATACAACATAATAAAGAATTTAGATAAGAAACATAAGTCAAGGAGTACAGCAATATTAGATGAAAGTAATAAAATATTAATTGACAACAAAACTATTATGGAACGGTGGAAAAGGTACATAGAAGGATTATATGAAGGTGATGGGTTGAAAAGAGAGGATTTGGAAAATGAAAGAGACGTCGACCAATGTGACATGGGCCCAGATATCACTATGACCGAATTTCAACTGGCTTTACGGGACATCAAGTGCGGAAAAGCTGCGGGAACTGATGGCTTGTATATAGAATTAATAAAACACTCAGAGTGTGAAGCATTAATAAAAGAAATTTACGACATTGTTTCTAATATATACAAAACAGGCATAGTTCCGGATGACTTTAAATTAAGCAAAATGGTAACTATTCCAAAGAAAACTAACACATTAAAATGCGAAGAACACAGAACTTTAAGCTTAATTTCACAACCATCCAAAATACTACTCAAAATTATGCAAAACAGGTTAAGAGCAAAAATTGAAGACAAAATAGGGTCAGATCAATTTGGTTTTAGGAGAAATAAAGGCACACGAGAGGCTATTTTGGCACTTAGAATGATAGTGGACAGACGTATGGACGTAGGACTCGATACACACATTGCTTTCATTGACTTAGAGAAAGCATTCGACAAAGTCAACTGGAAGCTAATGATGGACATACTCAAGAAAGCCGGATTAGATTTTCGAAACAGAAGAATGATATACGAACTATACAGGGAACAGGAAGTACTGATTGAGATTGGAGAAGAAAGCGGAACGGCACGGATCCAACAAGGAGTAAGACAGGGTTGTCCACTTTCACCGCTTTTATTTAATTTATTCATAGAGTCAGCAATAAGTAAAATAACTGAAGAGGCCCAAGGATCAGTAAAATTTAACGGGTGTAAAATATTTTTCATACGTTTTGCAGACGACATTGCAGCCCTAGCGGAGAATGCTACTAAGCTTGAAAAATTACTTAGTACTATGGATTTGATATTTAAAGAATTTGAATTAAAAATAAATATAAACAAAACTAACCGCATCAAAAGCTGATTCAAGACAGAGACCGATTAAATTGAATAATACAAATATTGAGCATGTTGAACATTTTAAGTATTTAGGTAGTATAATCAACAACAGATCAAGATGTAGTCAGGATATCATTGCTAGAATAGCTATGGCTAAACAGGCGTTTAACAACAAAAAATACATACTGAAATCCAAAATTTCAACAAATACCAGGAAGCGGTTTGTCAAAGCATACGTATGGAGTATAGCTTTGTATGGCAGTGAAACGTGGACAATGATACAGAAGGATAGAGAGAGGCTGGAGGCGTTTGAGATGTGGTGCTGGAGGAGGATGGAAGAGATAAGCTGGACGGAAAAAATATCAAATGAGGAGGTATTGAATAGGATAGGAGAAAGAAGGACATTGCTTAATGTAATTGAAAACAGAAGAGGAAATATGATAGGGCACCTGCTAAGACATGACTTTTTCCTCAAGAACATCATAGAAGGCAAGATTGAGGGAAGGCGAGGCAGGGGAAGGACAAGACGAAATTACTTTGAGCAAATAAAGGAAAAGGTCAAAGTCATGTCTTACCAAGAAGTGAAGGAAAAAGCCCAGGAGAGAGAAGGCTGGCGATTGCTACACCGACAAGAGCATAGCTCTTAAGTGGAAGAAGAAGATTCATAAACGTCTGCTAACATAACAAGCCGCTAATAATTGTTTGTCCCTTTTGGTCTTAACAATAAGAGTAAAAGGGACAAACAATTATTAGCGATCCGATTACTTGATATAATAACTTAATCGGATTATTTTTTGACCAACTCTGGGTGAGCGGATTTTTATTTTGTTGTAGTTTTTTCAAATTTTCCAAATTTGGATATTTTTATATTTTTTCTACTCAGAATCGAGAGCTCTTTCGATCCTCATTAGCAGAAAAAAGTGTCCCGAAAATTCCATACATTTTTTGTCTTCCACCGAGTTACGGTTGAAGAAAGTGTATGAAAAATAGTAACTCAATGGAATTTTTTTGGAACACTTTTTTTATTTCTATCAGGATCGAAAAAGCTTGTGATTCTGAGTAGAAAAAAATGTAAAAAAAGTCCAAATTTGATTTAAAAAAAACGACAAAGTAAAAATCCGCCCGGGTAATTAATTATCTTCTTTCTAAGTCGAAATAAAAGATATATCTCCAAATGAATAATATATTTATTTATAATATAGGAGTATTCACATAATACTTTTATGCATTCCCACACTGTTAGACACAATATATAAGTTAGTTTGTCTTACTACTTGAACACATAAGTACCGTACTGTCATATAAACTACGTAAGGTACTTTATATAAGTAAACCCATACAGTATATACAGGATGGTCAAAAAATAAGTGCATTTCCGCTGCCAATGAGGTTTTGGAATGCACAATAAACCCCTTAGGAGATTTTTAGAAAGTAAGAAGTTTCCGAAGTAGTAGTTCTAAGTAATTATAGTAACTAGCAACTAGTAGGTTCTAAAAACCTCAATTTTCCTTATTTTTTGGCCATCCCGTAATTCACACATACAATTATAAGTGTTATAAGCCTGAGATTATACTTTTGCCAAAATATAGTAACTTGTAAAAAAAAAAGAAATAATATTTTGCACAACTAAATAATAAGCAGTTGTTTGTATAATAAATGCTTGATTTAACAATTATTTTTATACATCGTTGGAACGGGCAAACTCGAGAAAGTTTTATCAAGAAAGGCAACGGCACAGTGGCACTTTACATACAGATTTTGGGAATTATACGGTCCAACTTTGTCTATGATGATAAAGTCGAAACTAGCTTGCATCTTTGTACGATGTATCTATGGAAGCAACCTTATGGTAAGTGCCAAAATGGGTTTTACTAAAAAGAAATTAGCATTTTGCTATGGTCGGGTTTTTTATATAAAGTATATATTTTTAAGTTTTGTTAAATATCAATCTAACAAAACTTAAAAATATATACTTTCTTCGATTACCTGGGTCAAAATTCTTTTCGTTGTTTTGTTTCATACCAGTCTGTCACGCTTTTAGTTGCTGTTTCGATTCAGTATAATAACAAAATCCGGTGCACTTGTATTTCTTTTTCACGCTAGATTTTAATCCATACATCAAAAATTATAAACAGAACATCATCTCATACAAAAAATCACAACTGTGTCACGTTTTTTTAGGGACACAAAATAAGACAACGAAAAGAATTTTGATCCACCTACTAGTTCCATTGTACATAAAAAAAAAGTAAAATGAAAGTTACAAAACTACCCTTTCTTCTATACTTGGGGGCGTGGGAGTGCACTCGCCAAGACTAGATAACTAAAGGACACTTCTTTCAAATTCTTGTACTTTACTTTTATTAAAAAGGGCACGGTGTATAACTCAGTCATTTACAAATATTTTAAATATGCAACACTATGCGTACAGTGAAATAATTATTGCAAATTACATATCAGTCTATATATCCGTGTCATTCAAAATCACAAAAGATTACACATAATTACGAAGGATTACATAGCATTAAGAACTTACATTGCCAAACTTATATTTATATGAGTGCTTAAAATAAAGTGTTCGACAAATAGAATCAATATGGGAAGAAATTTAGTCACAAATAATTTTCAGCTTTTGCACGCGCTGCCTTCCCCTTCGCTAGGAACACTCCTAGATAACGATTCTTTAAGAATCGCAACTGCTCTGCGATTGGGGTGTAAGGTGTGCGAGGCCCATCGGTGTGTATGTGGAGTTATGGTGGAGGAGAATGGGCATCACGGCCTAAGTTGTTTGAAGTGCGCGGGGCGATTTCCGAGGCATCATGCACTCAATGAGGTGATTCGCAGGGCTTTGGTGTCGGCCAACGTTCCTTGCGTTCTGGAGCCTCCAGGGTTATGCCGGACGGATGGCAAGAGACCTGATGGTTTGACATTGGTTCCTTGGCAGAAAGGTCGGTGCCTTTTGTGGGATGCGACGTGTGTAAGCACGTTTGCACCTTCACATTTGGGTCACACCGTAAGGTCCGCTGGGTCAGCCGCGGAGTTTGCGGCCAAATTAAAACATGCCAAGTACTCTGCCTTGGAACCAATGTACGACTTTGTGCCCGTTGCAGTGGAGACTGCGGGACCGTGGGCTTTGGAGGCTAAGGCATTCATGTGGGACTTAGGCCGTCGGCTGAGAGAAAGGGGAGGTGACCCTCGCTCCGGATCGTACCTGGTACAACAGATTTCATTGGCCATACAGCGCGGCAACGCTGCAAGTGTAATGGGCACGTTTGGGCCGGGTACGTTTCGGGGTGTTCGTGGTACAAGTAACTAGTTATTAAGATTGACAAAGCCTGTTGCGGATTTCATCTTTGTACCTAATTGTATGTGACGATGCGTATTGTTGATATTCTGTTGTAGCCATACCTGACGAAGCCTGTGTTGCGGATGTTGATTGTGATTTAGATAATTGTTTTGATGAATAAATATTTTATATTTTCAGCTTATCTTTTGTTTAAAGATAAATGTCACCATAATTTCTGAGGTGATATAGTATTAGTATTATATAAACAAACACTGTTCCAAACATAATAGAGCTACCTCGTAAGGAATTACATTTTATTCGATGTTTTTTTCAAGACCAGTGTAGGTACAGATAAGTATACACGGTGCCTCGCGAGGAACCCACATAATTTTAATGCTGAATTCCTGAGCATATTTAGAGTATTTAATGTTATATAAAATTTCCTGGATTCGGCTTGGTTCCAAAGATAATTAACCTTTTTTCGGAAAAAAGTTTTTCGACGTAACTCGTCATAAAACTTCTTTTTGATTACAATGCTGCCATAATGTGTTCTAATATTACCACACCTTTTGCCTGACAATCAAAAAATAAGAATAGACTTGACGAAGAAACCTGTCCCTAAAAAAAAACATTTAAAAAATTAGTTTTAACAAATTGTTGTTATGATAAAAAGTATTGGAAATGTTAAAAAGTATTCAAAAAGTCTAAAATAAATCGAAAAAAAAAATTTTTTTGTGGAATTTGACATTTGGTCTCATAATATTTTTTGTTTATTTTGATGTCTAGAATGCATAGTTAAAATTATGGGGTTTCCTCGCGAGGCACCGTGTATGTTACTTTTGAACAACTTCATTATCAAGCTCGATCTTTTCATTGTCTCAAGAAGCACTATACAATTTTAATAATTTTATTCAAAGCACTCGTTTTTATATGTAAATCGTAGAACATCGGAGACTACGGTTGTTCGAATAATTCAATGCCAACATAAGGCAAGTGATCGTTCTGTACAGTCAAGTGCAAAAATAAGTATCGAAAGAATCCGTTCATAAATATGTTACGACGTTCTTATTACACAGAATTAGAGTGCACTGGGACATATTTTTGAACGTTTTTGTATACCCCTTATTTTGTCTTCGACTGTACCTTTGTGGTGTTTATTTTGTGAATACTAATTATGTAGTATTAGAATACTTATAATATAACCAATTTTTAATAGAATCTACTGTCGTTCACTTTTTCTATGTGCACAACGAAAAGTGCTGAAAAAAATCTTATTAAAACTAATGAAAGACTAAATCCAAATTACTTTAAATAAAAGTAAAATTTAACATAGAACTTATCCCAACTAAAACCTCTCCTTCATTTCTATCTCACTTTCTCAAAAACATATTTATTGCGTTATATAAGGCTCTTTTAACGTAAGAATATAGCTAAACTAATCCATACTTTCCACATATACCATAGATACAACGAATTTCCATAAATCGTTTCCAAACTTGACCTAACACTACCGTGCACACATTATCTATATATAAATCTGCAAAAACCTTAATATTAGTAATTTAGCACAAAATATTTAGAATTAAAAGGTTACCAATTAAATCTGCAATCAACAAATAAATGTCAGTTTTTATTGACAATAAAAACTTACAAAATTTACTGATAGCATAAGACCCCATAAACACTAACCGAAGTCACAAATCTTAAGATATAGAAGTGACAGTTATAAGTAGGCGGAATTAAAAACACCTAAACTTATGGTGCTTTTCTAAATCAAGCAAAACGACAGACCATGGATTGAAATAGATGCCGCATGTATTAACTTGCCCTCTCACTAAAAACCAGGTGATTCGATACGTTAACAAATAGGCACTATAGGCAAGCGTCTAATCTGTGAATATACATATATACTCGTAAGCAACAGATATCATCCTAAGTCCGTCGTTATTTACCTTGTGTTTGAATTAGGTACCCTATCTGATTTTATTGTAGAAAAAAAATATTAAGGCCTTTATAAGGGTGCGGCTCCACTGACGCGGAGCTGTGGGAGCTCAGTCATTGAGTAGACATGTGTAAGTAATGCGCGTAATATCACAAATGACATATCACTCGAACGTGTAATGTTTCATTACTCATCACTCCGACAAAACAGGCATTACTCCCAAACATCACTCGAAATATCAGTACCCGAGCGCACACTGCCACTACGACCAGCCAGCCAATGCACGTCCGTAATACTTACTCAAATTTACATTAACGCGCCTATACGAAAGATCATTTCAAGTCAATAGACATTGCGCGTAATGTGTAATGACATTGTGATAGTGTGATGTTTGCCATGCTATCATTGCTTCGTTGTCCCGCTCGCACTCGAACTCGGTACTCACTCGCTCTCGCTCGGCAGCTCGGCTCGGCTTCGGCTATCTTCGGAGCGATACCGTAATGTGGATGATAACTGTGATGTTACTATCTCGCGCGCGCCCGTGCTGCTGCGTATTGTCATCGACTATGTTCGGGTGATGTTTCGAGTGATGTGATATCTCAGGAAAAGTGATGTGATAGAGCATTACTTTTTGATGCACTGTTTCGCGCATGTCTATCATTGAGACCGCATCACAGTGTTTCGAATTCGAATTTGAAAAATGTAATTGGTCAAATTTGCTCTGCGTCAGTGGAGCCGCACCCTAACGGGCTCGGACTAGGACTTAGGAGCAATTATTTTCGCTTGCAAGAAACGTACAGTCGAGGAAATAAGATGTAGCACTTTTCTGTTCAAGTTAATTTAGTTGCGTTATAAGAAATAAGCACGTAAAGTGAGCCATACATTATTGAACAACCAATTTCCTTGACCGTACATAAAGACTTATAGCACTCAAGTGAATAAAATAAATGAAAATATTGATCACCAATTAACCGCAATGTGAAGTACACAACGATAACATCATACACATGAAAAGTATAATACATCTAATCTACGTGCGATTTTTACGCGAGAAAATAGTTACGAAAACAATTTAGCCACAAAACTTTAAAAATTGGTCGAATTCAAAAATTAATTATTGTATACTATCAATACACTGTCAAATGAATGTACTGTCAAGTATACTTAGAATAAAAAAAAAAGAAAGCGATGTTAGGTGAAGTCAAAAAAAATCTGTAATTGCGATCATTGCATCATCTAGTTCGATTCATGGTCTGTCTTACCTTACCCTTTTCTTAGTAAGGACTCAAATATTATAATGTTTCTTTAACCTGGTAAGACATACTCTTACTTTGAACCTTGTTATGTAATTAATAGTGTCGAATGTTTTTTGTTAGCAAATTCGATGATCAATGATTTTTTTTATTAAAGGTTTCCTGATTTCTTTTAAAGTGAAGTGGACATTCTAATGTACACTGGGTCTTACGAGGTTAAGACTCAGTATTTAAAACTAAAATTGAGTCATTATATATAATAATAACTCCAGTCTTAAGATAACATTCGAATCCTTACCAATTCAATGCTGTACGTTTCTATACAATATGAAATTATATCTATTCTACATAAAGTATTCGAAAATCAAAGATGTACCTAACTAATTACTGATACCTTGGTCTGGAGCATTCAAAAATATCTGAACACGCCTTTATTTCCATAACGATATAGTCGATAGTGGCGTGTTCAGATATTTTTGAGCACTCCAGACGTTACTCTATATCTGATAACGGCTGTACTTTTCCGATATAATAGCAAATTTCCAATTTTTTTTACAAGCTATAATGTGGGCTAAGGAAACAATTGAAGGGTCTACGGAAAGAACATGTCTGGTCAATTAAATTACAGAAGGAAAAACCACCTTACTTTTAACAGAATAAGGTGTGAATTTGCCATGATTTTTTTAAACACTGGACATGTTTTTCCCGTAGACCCTTCAATTAATATCTTGTGAAACAATATTGCAACATAAGAAAGTTTCTTTATTCACATTAGTAGTAACACTCGAATTATTTTACATGTACTTTATAAATTATTTGAAAGCCTGTAGATTTCATACTTAGATTGTGTGCGGAAAGTGATGTCGTCTAGTAACAAGGCCTGCCTATATTTCTGACGCGACTTCACTTACTCAACAAACTATAATGAAATATTTACATAGGCTAATCTACACATGGCAGTGTATTCTTTATTTTGGTAATGTAGGTACATCTCTAAATTGTTTTTCAAAAAAGTAAGTGACGATTTTAATATTAGAGCGTTTCGAATAGTGTTTAATAATGTTGGAATCCCAGTTTTCCCAGATTTGTGATTTTTTAAGTTAAGAAAACCTTACATAAAAAAAAAATATGCAGTTTGATACAACCAAGTAATCAACAGAGCATTATTGATGAACAAAAACGCTGTTATATTAAAATCGACAATTTAAAATCATTTATATCCAGCAAGATTACAAGAACTATACAGTACGATAACTAAGGAAAAGCCTTAAAAAATCTCATTATTTAAAATGTCTCTAGTTTATAATCAACCAATTCAATGAGAAGAGCTTTCCGTAAGTTTTCATACTGCATAGTGTCTTATATATTGCCATGGTTACGGTCCCCTGAGTTACACTAGTTTTATGCAAGATTATGCTACTTAAACTATGCAAACATGCATATTTCTGTTGTTAATAAGCCCTTTCCACAATGGGCCACCTACAAACATGGACTGCACGCATGTTTGCATAATATTGCGTAAAATCAGTGTGACTCAGGAGACCGTAACCATGGCAACAGAAAAAAGTTCATTCACTCTTAAACGAACCAGTTCAAAAAAAAGCTTTTATTTAGTTCACATACAGTATGAGGGTATTTCTTATATAGTTTGACAGGTGTCACGAACATGTTCGAAAGTTAAGGGGTGTCCAGAAAGTCCAATATTTTGATACTTATTTGTGAAATAGGCCCTACGGCAAGCTTTCTGTTCATATTTTTACATATGAACAGAAAGCTTGCCAAAAATTTAGCTTAAGCAACGTTAACTTTCTGTACACCATTTTTCAGTACAGTCGGCCCTAATAATATGTATACGATTTTGAACCTTATGCCTTTGACATGCGGTCCAAAATGTATACATATTATTAGACTGTACAAAACAAAAAAATAAAAGCCCTAAAAACTTGCATTATTCCATAATCACGCACTATTAGAACACAATCTTGGTTTTATTACCAGCTTAAAACCTTAAACCTTATTTCACATACATTTCTAGTAAAATTATTACGTTAATATTTGAATGGTCCACGGAAAGAACATGTCTAGTCAATTCAAATTACAGAAGGTAAAACCACCTTACATTTAACACAATAAGGTGTCAATTTGCCCTGATTTTTTTAAGCACTGAACATGTTTTTTCCGTGGGTCCGTCATTTATTAGTATTAACGTAAAAATATACCTGTTTCACGATGTGTCAAAGACCACAAATGCAATTGAAAGTCAGCCATATTCGTTTACATTTTTTTTAGATTATACTGACAATTGGTATACATAGCTATAACAACTCAAAAAACTATATGAGAAATACCCATTAATAGTAGTTTACATGCCAAGGCCGTTTAAGTGGGAAATGACTCGGATGACGTGTAATGTGTAACAAACATGTGATCCGAGGCTTTTCCATTTATCGGCCGAGGTGTGTATATTATTTTTCGGCAACTTAGTTTAGCGCAGCGGCCGGCAAAGTGCTGTTTCCCGGCCGGAGGGCAAAAAAATATGATTATGATTAAACATAGACTTACAATAATCCCGTGTTTATTCCAATTTCATCTTTTTAACCTCTTCCAAGTCTTCGGGCGTACAATACGGACGTTTCATCTTACCCTCGATGTTTCGAGACAGATTCGTCAGGTGACGAATTTCGTTGGTGATACCGCGGATCTTTGCTAATGTTGATTGTACCTTGAAAATAAATAATTTAAAATTATTGTAAAATTCTTCGCAAGTTTATAGGGGTCGATTATTATTATTATTATTTTTAATTTATTAAGAACACAAACAGTCACATAAAAAAATGAGGATAGAGTACAATGTACGAAAACATGAGCAGAAAAAGACCTGGAGGTTCATTTCTAAATAAAAGTTAAAGTTAATAGCACTAAAACAAGAGATAGAAAACATGAGCCATACACAATACGACGTCTAACGCTAGATGTAATAGTATACAATTTTAACTGAAAGAGTAGGTACAAAGTGCAAAAATTGTGAGAAACATTATATAAAATTGTTATTGATTATAAAAAAAATGTTATTTATGTGGCTGGCGCATAATAAGAGGCATTAAACATGAGTGTGGTTTTATGAAACGAGCCGTAGGCGAGCATTTTCGCGTACTCTGAATCTGGTAGCTGCCCTCACTGACCCAAAAATAATTTCCATCCTGTATATGTATTATTTATTTATTTAATCTTTATTGCACAAAAAGAAAAATACAATTGTACAAAAGGCGGACTTAATGCTACAAGGCATTCTCTACCAGTCAACCTTCGGGCAAAGCAGAAAATATGTAGGCGGTGCGATAAATGCAGAGTTAAAGTTACAAAAAAAAGGGTAAATACTATAACTTAACTGATAAATTAATATAAAAAAAACACAATATAAAGTATATACACACTATGTACCTTGGTTTTGGGGCTCGCTCGAGGCGATTCGTGTGAAGTGGAAGGTGTAGGTGGTTCGTCTTCAGAGAGACTCGGCATACGGATCACTGGCTTCCTGGGACGAATATTCGGCAGCACTGGAACAGATTTATTTATTTATTCAAACAAAAAATATACGTCCAATATTATATCGTCCAATCTGCGACCATATATAACATGGACGTCTAACGCCAGCTCAAAAATGCCCCCCAAACCGATTGTTCAATTGTGCCTAGATGGGCAGGACATAGCGCTTTTCGTCACACCGCGCATATTTCGGCGCAACATCTTTGACAAATGTTTATTGAATATAGCCAATCAAAACTTTGATGGACCACAGCTATTTTTAAATGGCGGTTTAAGTTTTTATAGGTTGACATTCAAATTCATTGCCGTGATGCATTGAACAGGGGGTGACACTTGTTAACTAAAATTCAGGACCGTTTTTGAAAGACAATTTTGTATGGCGTGCGGCTTCCATGTTTTATTTGTTCGTAGCGTCCAATATTCCGCAGTGTTTGAAGACGAAAGTCTTTAATCAGTGTGTGTTGCCAGTGATGACATACGGTACTGAAACGTGGCCGCTTACAATGGGCCTCATAAGAAGGCTCAAAGTCACCCAAAGGGCAAGGGCTATGCTAGGAGTCTCTCCGCGTGATCGGATTAAAAATGAGACCATCCGCAGCAGAACCAAAGTAACCGAAATAGCTCTCCGAATCGCTAAACTGAAGTGGCAGTGGGCGGGGCACATTGCGCGTAGAACCGATGGCCGTTGGGGCGGGAAGGTTCTCGAGTGGCGGCCACGTGCCGGAAGGCGTAGCGTGGGTAAGCCCCCCACAAGGTGGACTGATGACCTGGTGAAGGTCGCAGGAGTCAACTATGTAATTTTTAACTGATTTAAAAAAAGAGCAAGTTCTCAAACCGACTGTTTTTTTGTGTCATCATCAGTCTATACCAATCCAATGCTGGACAACGGCCCCTCCTATGTGTATTAGCGTTGAAAATGACATAAAAAAACATTTTTATTTTTTTTGTGAATGTATGAAATTTCGTTTTTTTTTCGTGTTTTCGGGTTTTTACAGAAATAATTAATGTCACTGTCACTCCTTTCCATTTATTTCAATTGACTTTTCCTCGGTGACATCGCGTTCTCCTGGTATAAGTGAAATTAGCCCTAATTCACATTAGTTTAGAGTTGAAAATTAAAATGGAAACTTTCATTGATTTTTCCGGAAAAAAACGAGCTGTTTGGAAAGAAATAGGATTTAATCCGGAAATTTTTAACGCCAATACAAGTCTATATTAGGAGGTAAATGCCCATAATCGCCACGCTGGGCAAGCGGATTGACGATCGCAGTAATGTGTCCACTATGATAACTAGGCTTAGGACTTTTCATAGCATATCGTGGTTCTAAAATCCTTGGAGCCGCTATGTGTAAAATTTTCGAAGTCAAAGTCAAAGTATATTGTAATATTAAATATAATGATTTATACCTACTGTCACATCGTTACTGAGTTAATTTTAATCGAACGTAATTCATTTTAAAAATCGAACTTGATTTCATAAAAAGTGCATACGAAATTAGTTATATCAGAAACCATAACAAAACTAGACAATTAGGTTCAAGACAAACAAGAAAAAGTCTTAGATCGGAAATAGCGATGAAAATGGCGAAAGTATCATGTTGTTTTTCTCGAAAGTTTCGAATCTTTCGTATAAATTACATGTAACTTCCGAACAAAAAACAAAACTGACGTTTGTCGACTTATACGACTTAAGATACCCCCGGCTAAGATCGAATGACCGCAATAACTACTGAAATAGTAGTATTTTTTTGCTCATTGGCTGTATCATTTCACCCCGCCCCTCTCGCTAGTATGCAGCAACCGCTCAGCCGCATCAGTCGTGAGCTACGAACGTTTAATAAAAAGTGTTTTTTTTTCGAGAATTTTTGAAGATTCCTTCTTTAACAGGAAGCAATGCATCTCTTCTCCTTACTTTAGAGTTGAAATGAGATACTAGTCCGATCATAAGCCAAGAAGGTTTTTCAATTGGTCTTGGAAAAAAAATAGTGCAAGTTTGACTTTACGTTTACTCCTAAGCTATTCGGCTGAGTGGCATCAAGTAAATTTATATTGAAAGCTTGATTTTTTTTTATCACGTACATCACACATCTGCAGGTAAAAGTTAGTGATAATAAATTTGTTTTTTTTTGTAAGGTAACTAAATTTCGTATGCACTTTTTATGAAATCAAGTTCGGTTATTAAAATTAATTACGTTCGATTTAACTCAATAACGATGTGACAGTAGGTATAAATCATTATATTTTATACTACAATATACTTTGACTTTGACTTCGAAAACTTTACACATAGCGGCTCCAAGGATTTTAGAACCACGATATGCTATGAAAAGTCCTAAGCCTAATGATAACGCTGCTGCCCATCTTCTATCAAATAATGGTCAGTAACACTTCAATCCCTTAGTCGACTTTTACGACACCCGCGGGAAGAGTTGGAGTGGTGACGGTGTAGGGTTTGAACAAGTAGATTTTTTTTCTCTCTCTTGATAATGTCAGACGATTCGAAAATGCTTATTAATAAGCTTACTTGAATAAAGAATAGTTAGACTTTGACTTTGACAAATGTATTCTTGCTGCCGTCACCACACGGCACCAATCGTGAACGAATTTATAAATTTTTTTTTATCGGATGGTCTGATATGGAACGTTGACACGAAGTCGGGATCTGATGATGGGACCTTGGAAAAAGTGGTTGAATTGGATTTATTTAATACAATATATAATGTACAGGGTGTTTTTCTTCATTTGCTTTTAATTTAAGTGAAGCTTATTTAGGTCAAACATAATTAATTTCTCTAAGAAACTGTGTCTTAACTCTTACTGTTATTGAGTTATTAAAAAAAAAAGTTTAATTACTGAACAAGTGTATTGCAACTTTTATGTTATTACATTCAAATGTTACTTATTTTGACGTGTGCTGTCAGTCACTTTTATGTTATTCTTAAGGGTCTCTCACACTTATTATTTCATTTATTATGTATGAAAACGTAAAAAAAATGTGGTATACTCTTGGGTCGACTCATTCGTTTTTCGTCACGTTCCTAAATTTGTCCGATTCTGCTTTCGTCACCCATTCTTCATTCGTCAAGTTAGTCTGCAGTCATTATCGTCTTTGACCATAATAAGTTGTTGACCTTTTTCTTATTTCGACTCAATCTTTTTTTGTCTTTTCGTATTTGGTCATATTCTAAGTTGGTACCGACTTAAGACTATGAAAATATACGAAAAACATAGATTTAACAGCGAACATGCCGAAAGAAAATTATGACGAGTTAAGAACGATACGGATTAAGATAAAGACGAACAACAAATTTGACCGAAGATGAGAAAGACCATCGACGATCGTGACGAATAAATAATGGGTGACGAAAGCAGAATCGGACAAATTTAGGAACGTGAGGAAAAACGAACGAGACGACCCAAGAGTATACCAAAAATGTTTATCGAATTTAATAAAAGCTGATATACCAGGCAACTTTTATTAATGTCCCAAGTAACGTGTCCAATTTAACGCAAATCAACACGAACACCCTGTATTAAATGCTCTTTATTGCAAACCTCATTAAAATAACAAAAAAAATAGAACCTTGTAGGTAGAGGTAACACAACAGGCGGTTTTATCGCGAAAGAGCGAATTCTTCCAGACAACCTTTGAGCAATAAAACAATACAAACATTTAAATCGTTTTTTATAAAGAAACAGGACTTACAATTACGTCGGGTCCTAGAGGTCCCGATGGGCAGCACGGAGAGGTCCAATTTGATCTGACTGCCGAAGTGACGCAGCGGCGCGGCCGGCGGCGGCGACTCTGCTCCTGGAAATATGAGTAAGGTTCTCGAGAATGGTTGAAATAAAGCTATGAAAACGGATAAACTCGCGTATAGTAACTAATTTTAACTTCATTCCGACGTTTCATAGTTTCGTTTTCATAGTTTTATTTCATGTGTAATCCTCGCGGTAACCAAAGAAAATATTATGAGAATGGTTGACTTTAATTTAACCCCTGTATTTTTAATTATTATTAAATTACCCTGTATTGAAAATGTGTTTAATTTCCAATGTACGTCATTGAAATGCTAAATGTATGTGCTATTTAATCGATTCTTGCCAATAGATTCTTTTAAGCCGTAAAAACAATAAAATAGTGCTGTTATAGATATTAATTTGAACTTTTGTTTACATTGTTCGCAATTTTTATAAAAAGCAAGTACAGGTATAGGGTAAATTTCCAGTAACTGGCCACCTCGGTAAGGTTAGGGTAGGTAGTAAAAAAATATGTCATCACAACACCTAATCGAATACGGGTCTTTTCTTCCCGGCTAGCAGGGATCAAAGTGGCACTTTTCTGTTCAATGACTTTCTATTGCCAACCTAAGAAATTACAATGAAATATGAAAATAAACAGTACGTTCATAATTGATAAAAATTTCTTCAGAATCGATTATTTGCATAAATATGAAATATGTGATATATCTTTTATTTTTCTCATATGTGGTGTGAAAAGCAGTATGTGTCACACGGTATCAAAATTATTTCATCTTGGGCGTTAACCCTTGAATCCTTCATTACGCTCAGGATTCCACTTTAGAGTCCCTCCCTACGGTCGGGATTCAATTGTGGAGTCCGTCGCTTCATTCACGATTCAATATACGCCCACGCCGGAAATATACCATTTTGATCCCTTATGACAATCTACTATTATAGTAAATAGAAAGCATTTTAGTAAGAAGCGGCCAGTTATTGAACTAGTGCTAGTAGGCAAATTTCTACGTCCACGTCTTTCGGCGGATATGATGATGATTTATAACAAAAGGTGGCTAGTTGGTTGTACGTTGTTTCATAGACAACATTTTCGCAGAATATTGGTTCATAGAAAATCTTACTAAAATTGGCCAGTTACTGACGATTTACCCTACCCTATTTTTTATACACAAAATAAAAGGAGCGTCTATGATCTCTAATTTCCTACTGAAATGGCTTTATACTCTGTTTGGTTTGGTGTTTAAAAAAAGGTAAACAATCTTGCAGTATATTTTTATTGAAAAATGCATATAGTAATACAAACTAGGTACTTAATGAATCAAAAACAATGTAAATCACTGTATTTCCTTGTTATATTATGTATTTCCTAAAACTTATTTTCTACTCGTAGTTTTCAATAAAAAGATACTGCAAGATTGTTAACCTTTTTTAAAACACCAAACCAAACAGAGTATAGAAAAAGTATATAAAAAGTAGCAATTACCTGAAATACTAGGCCCAACCGCCGGTTTTGTGTGTGTCAGTTCGCTATAGCGTATATCGCACTCGTCTATACGACGCTTGAGCTCCGCTGAAAATAACCATATAATTATTATAATGTTACTAAGGTCAAGTTTAGGACCTAAATTGAGTCACGAAGTGACAATTCCATAGAATAACTGTCAAAAACTGAAAAGACAAACCTAAAGTGAATCGCATTTGGGTCGAAATTAATTTCGTTGTTTTATTTTGTGTCCCAAAAAAACTCTCTACTCTAACGGAGTTGTGATTTTTTGTATGAGAAGAAGTTATGTTTTTAATTTCGCGTGTATGAATTAAAATCTAGCGTGAAAAAGAAATACAACTGCACCGGTTTTTTTTTGTATACTGAGTCGAAACAGCAAGTAAAAACGTGAAAGAGTGGTATGAAACAAGACAACGAAAATAATTTAGACCCATTTAAGAGATCATCAGAATGGGTACAAGGAGACCTCATGTGTATTATTCTACGATGAACAAACTAAGTATTATTGGTCAGCGAACGTTAAAAATTTAATGAGAAAAATACACGTGAGACTCCTAAGAGGGGGGGCTAATTTTAGCCAAGAAATTCACCAAACGTCACCATGAGGGAGGGGGGTCCAAAAGTAGCCGAAAAAACCTCGCATAATTTATGCATGAGCCCTTCCGGCCCTAGTTATGATGGTTTATTTTTAAAGCTGCGAATTATGATTACCTATATTAGCCTCTTGTCTCCTTTGCCGTTGGAGCATGCGACGAATGACGATCCTTTGCCTCCACGCTATTTTCTGATACTCGATCATCTGCTGAAAAAGGAACCCGATATAATACACTATCTACCCCCCTTTTGTCAGATTTCCGAGCACCTGTTTAGACAGATTTGACTATAAAAGTACATTACGACAAGAGTGCGAGAAACACGACCGAAGGGAGTGTTTTAAATCGACACGAGTTACGAATTTCCTTTTTGCACGTGTCTCGTACGACGTTTTTTAGTACAGATGGCCCTCCGAAGTTTTGGACCCGACGTAAAATGAGCCGCATCTAAATGGTCATCTGTTACTGTACTAAAAAAGTACATTACGACACGAGTGCAAAAACATGAAATTCGAAACGAGTGGTTATGTTTTAAAACACGACCGAAGGGAGTGTTTTAAATCGACACGAGTTAAGAATTTCCTTTTTGCACGTGTCTCGTACGACGTTTTTAGTACAGATGGCCGAAGTTTTGGACCTGACGTAAAATGAGCCACTTCTCGCACTAGCGCGTAAAAAGGCACCTGTTTGTTTGTTCATATGTTTTTCGCACGTGTGTCGTAATGTAGGTACTATTTTATGTAAATCTAAATTAATTTCAACACAGAAAATGCTGTGAACACTAACGGTCTGCTTCACAATCTCTTGATAAATATATCAGTCAGATAAAATTATCACTCTCCTTTTCCTCAGGCATATGAAAGAAAAGGATACCTCACATTGACAGATATACAGGGTGGTCCAAAGTGTCCAAACCTTGACGTCAAAAAAATTTTTTTAGGTTCCCTACGTCATGGGCTATCAGAATATACCCCATGTATGTTAGCCGATTTTTTTTAGTTTTCGAGAAATTTCTGGAATGAAGAAAGGACCCCGGGCCTAAAGTATGGAAAATGTGGTTTCAGTCAAATCTTCTGAAATTTTGATATGTAATAGATTTCAGTGCCCTGAACAAAAAACTCTATGGGTGCTACCACGGTTTCCGGGTCCCTTTCCATGTTCTGCTCGATTTTGGACCAGATAACAAAGTAAAGTCAAAGTCAAAGTCAAATAATTCTTTATTCAAATTGGAATAGCAACAAACTCTTTTGAATCGTCTAGATATGAAAACTACTTCCGGTTCGAACCCTACACCGCTGACCCAAGAAGAACCGGTAAGAAACTTGGCGGGAATAATTTTTTCAAACAATGATGGTACATCTTACAACTAACATGCATTAAAAAAAAACATAAAATTGATTTTAAACAAATTGAAATATAATAATAATAACAAGAGATGTAAAGTCTCTAAAAGTCTCTAAAAGTAGTACTTAGTTCTACTTCGGGTCTATTTATTTAAACAATTGACATTAGTTTGAAACTTTTTTGTGATAATGCTGGTTAGTTAAAGACATAAAACGTCTACAATGTCAACTTCATACGCACGTGATTGACTTATCGTTTATAGCTAAATGTGTGATTTTATAATATACTTGACATTGTAAAATATGAACTCATTCAAACATTAGAAAATATGGCGCTACTTTTAAATAGAGGACATTGCTTCGTATGTAATAATGCTGTTGCTTTTCGAGCACTGCGGCGGATACCTACCAGAAAACAACGAAGAAAAATTGCAATCTGCTATTTCGTTCAGAGAATCTATGAACAACATGCCGGTTGAGTTCAAGTCCCTTGTGTGTATTAATTGTGACCGATTGCTGAACTCAGCCGGCATTGTATGTAGACGTTTTATGTCTTTAACTAACCAGCATTATCACAAAAAAGGTTCAAACTAAAGTCAATTATTTAAATAAATAGACCCGAAGTAGAACTAAGTACTACTTTGTTATCTGGTACAAAATCGAGCAGAACTTGGAAAGGGACCCGGAAACCGTGGTAGCACCCATAGAGTTTTTTGTTCAGGGCACTGAAATCTATAACATATCAAAATTTCAGAAGATTTGACTGAAACCACATTTTCCATACTTTAGGCCCGGGGTCCTTTATTGTTAAAAAAAAACTATTGGGGTTTTTTAAATATTTTCTTTTTGTAATAGTATTACTACAAATAAAGCATTTATTGACAAAAAAATTAGCGTCCTCACTTTGATACAAGTAGGATAAAAAATACCAAATTCAAAATTTTACGTTAAAAATGCATCAAAATAGCATTAATGTACGTAAATAAAAAAAATAAAACATATTCTAAGGATTTTTGGTAATGTCAAGACTGCCCTAGACCTTAAACCTTCGTAAAAGCAAAAAAAAGTGATACTTAATAATGAGGATTTTTCGGAGTAGTC
>JALPQI010001468.1:0-24629 GCA_025490895.1 Thaumatotibia leucotreta
TGTTTACCTTTTTTAACCTCAACTGAAAAATTATACAGTCATGTTTTAAATTGAGATTTTTTTAGGGTTCCGTAGTAAGCAAGAAAACTTTATACTATTGCCAAGTCCGTCTGTCCGTCTGTCTGTCTGTGCTTGTGAAGAGTGGCCGCGCTGTTTACTGCTGTCGGCGCACGCTTTACGACCGAGTGGACTTTTTGTGTCACAGCTTAAGTCGCTCTTGTGTTTAGTTGTAGTAATGTTTTGAAATTGGGATTTTTAGGGGTCTGTAGTAGGCAAGAAACCCTTATAGTATCGCCAAGTCTGTCTGTGCATGAGGCCGCTGTTTACTGAGCAGCCGGTGCACGCTTTACGACCGAGTGGACTTTTTGTGTCACAGCACTTGATAAAGTCGCTCTTGTGTTTAGTTGTAGTCATGTTTTGAAATTGGGATTTTTAGGGGTCTGTAGTAGACAAGAAACCCTTATAGTATCGCCAAGTCCGTCTGTTTGTTCGTGTGGCCGCTGTTTACTACTGCCGGTGCATGCTTTACGACCGAGTGGACTTTTTGTGTCACAGCTTATCGAGTCGCCTTTGTGTTTAGTTGTAGTCATGTTTTGAAATTGGAATATTTTTTGGATTCCGTAGCAAACAAGGAACCCTTATAGTTTCGTCAAGTCCGTCTGCCCGTCTGTCTGTCTGTGTGTGGAGCGAGTGGTTTACGACCGAGTGGACTTTTTGTGTCACAGCTTATCAAGTCGCCTTTGTGTTTAGTTGCAGTCATGTTTTGAAATTGGAATCTTTTTAGGGTTCCGTAGTAAGCAAGAAACCCTTATAGTTTCGCCAAGTCCGTCTGTCCATCTGTCTGTGCATGGGGCGAGTGGTTTACGACCGAGTGGACTTTTTGTGTCACAGCTTATCAAGTCACCATTGCGTTCAGTTGTAGGTACATTCCACAGAAAAGTCCACTTTGTCGGGAACGTGACGGCTATGACAGCTACCTTAGAAATATACGGAAAGTGCTAGAATTCTCTATAAATACAAACACCCAGTTATAAAATTAAGATACACCAAAAATTGTATTCGTAACTTTCTTAGATGCACGTGAAGAACGGCGTCACTCGACATTCGCATGGAATGCACCAATCATGTTTTAAATTTTTTTTTTTAAGGTTCCGTAGTAAGCAAGGAACCCTCATAGTGTCACTAAGTCCGTCTATCCGTCTGTATGTCTGTGCGTGTGGCGAGTGGCTGCGTTGTGTGTGTGTTTTTGTAATTTTTAAGAAGATTTCGAAGAACTGCTGGATTCATTCAAAAATTACATTTTGTTCTAAATATTCGATTTAGTTTTGGGTCATAGTTGGCAGTTTTTGGAGTTTAGTTAGATGGTTAAATGGTTAAACGGTACTTGTTTTTTAAGCATTACAAATGAAAGAAATATTGAGGGGTCAATTTATTTCAATCCTCACGTATGACCAATAAATGGGTACGAGTCATTACTCGTACCCATCGGACTCGTACCATCGGAGAGGTATAAAAATGTGTCCAAGAAAATATAATTTTACCCTTAAGTTTGTAAATAGAATCGTTTTGAAATAATGAATCTGAGCTACTCTTCTGTAACTTCCCGAAAACATGTCAGTCTTTATTATTTTGTTTTCATATAAATCAAATGCAATTTGCTATTTTTCGAGTGACAACATACTTATTGCAATAAATCACTCGCCCCATTTTCAGAGACAGCCTGTATGCTACACGTACATCAAGCCGATCAATCAAAGCTTTAAGCCAGCTATCAACCTCATCACATAATGTATGTAGCGAGGTGTCATCGGCCGTAATTACTGTTATAATTAACATCAATAATTTGGCCGTTCGATCGCGTAAACTAGCGGAAGCTGTTACCGCTGGTTCTCGAATGAACCTAAAACTGAGTCTTAAGGTGCATTTAGACCAAACGAGCATTTGCTCATTCTATCCCCCACTCTACGAAATCAACGAAATTCGACGTATCACGATTTGTGTAACGAACGAATTTCGTAGAGGGGGGGATAGAATGAGCGAATGCTCGTTTGGTCTAAATGCACCTTTACATGATTGAATTTAAACTTACGAGCGACAAAATAACAATCAATATAATGAAAATATTAAGCTCATGTGTATTTAGACACCACGCGCAACGTATTTCGAGGAGCTAGGTCTCCATTATCAATATTATCATTATCGCTTGTCTTGAGACAAAACCGATTGAGGGCAATCTTCATCAAATGATCTTAGAAGAGAAAGGAATTTTAAGTCACATATGAGACCAACCATTGAGATAACGAAATAAAGCTCTTTTTAACGCTTTTATTTCTTTATTATGATTAAATGAGCAATTCTTTTTATTTTTGCCACTAAAATGAAATATGAAAATTTGGGTAAATTTTATACTATTTCTGCTCAGAATCACGAGCTGATTCCATTTCCGGCGAAAAAAAAACTGTCCCAAAAATTTCATACATATTTCGAATATCCTCTTGTGTTACCGCCATAGAAGGTGTATGGAAAATAGTAACACAATAGGAAAAAAAATCATGGAACACTTTTTTTTTCGACGGAAATGGAATCGGCTTGTGATCCTGAGTAGAAATAGTATAAAATTTACCTAAAATTTCATATTTCATTTTAGTGGCAAAAATAAAAAGAATTGCTCAAATATTAAAAGCCTGTACTGTCCCATTGCAGGACAAAGGCCTCCCTTAAATTCTTCCACGTATCCCTATCCCCTGAAGTCTCCCACCAGTCCTTGTCAAAGGCGTCAAGCTCGTCTCGCCATCTCTGGCGCGGTCTTTTATTTCTTTATCTTACGTGAATCATTCTGGCATCACCAACACTATCATGGGCTGCCGCTACATTATTAACGCGTACGTGTACTCGCATATTAGTGCGCCAAATAAAAAGTAAAGTTGAGGGCGCTACTGTGCAACCGCTGACATTAGCCTCCGTATAAATTTGCTAAATAAAATATAAAGAATTCGTGGATACTCCGAAAAAGTTGAAAATAAGACTAAACATTTAGTGACTACAGTGGAAAATTGTGGAAAACGTTATACTCCAACAGTGACTATGTTTTTTCGAGTGAATAACGATAGTGCAAGAACAATCATAATTCGCGTTTATTTTGGTGTTTAAAAGGAAAAAACTGACTTGTTTTGTAGAAGGAAAACGGAAAGTGATTTTAGTGGCAATAGAACGATTATTAAATCAAGATTTAATCATTCATATAGTGAAATAACCTAACATTGTTCACAATACATTACAACAATAGTGCCAAATCATACCTACCGACCGAATCGACCGATAAACGTCAGAAACCACTTTACTACGGCAAAAAGCGCCATCTAGCACAAACCCAAACACTAAGTCAAGCAGTGACATCTATGTAAACATGAGCTAATCACGTTGCACGGAACTATTCTACAGAGGTGACAGCGTATCGAGTATCGACCGACCCAAACGACGAGTATATATTACATTAGATGACGCTAGTGAGCAGCAAAATGGGTGAACTACTACAAACATTATTAGAAATGAAAGATGACTTTAATAAAAGATTTAATGCTTTAGAAAGTAAAATGTCGTCCATAGAAAAAATGGAAGATAAAATTACAACAAAAATATTCGCACACATAGATAAAAAATTCGACAAATTTAATATGGAGCTGGCCCAGGTACAAGATCAAGTAGAAAAACAGGAAAAACGCATAGACATGCTTGAAAAACAAAACTTGGAAAGGAATTTGGTATTTTTTGGAGTGGAGGAGCGTGAAAAATCATATAAAAGTCTTGAGGAAAATATCATAAATATCATAAAAACCTATATAAAGGTTGACTTACAAGAATCTGATATTCAGGCACTGAAAAGATTGGGGAAAAAAGGCAATAAAAATGGAATTAGACCAGTGTCTGTAACATTCACCACGCTTGGAACAAAAATCTCCATTTTAAAAAACAAGAAATACTTAGAAGGAACGGACATATACTTAAAACACGAGTTTCCTCATAAGGTCTTAAAAATAAGAGATGAGCTTAAAATTCAGCTACAAAAGGAGAAGGAAAAAGGCAACACAGCATACATAAAATACGATAAGTTGATCGTCGTGGGTAAATCTACGGAAACACACACAAATAAAAGATATTTATCGCCATCACCCCCCCCCCAGCGAGTCAAGACAACCCCAACGGGACGCTCGGCCAGCGCCAGGCGCACGAACGAGCGAATACAAGCACGCCGACACAAACAAGCAAGAAACACAAAGTCAATCAAAATACACTGTTATCCTTTGTAACTAGAGACGAAAATAAATGACAAAATGAAGGCCCCTCAAACCACTATCACAGAAAATCAGATTGCAATAATATAATTAATACTATATCTCCCAATACGGCTGGTCCCCGCGGGATGATTAGACTAAAACCCTCCAACCAACATAGACAAAATAACAATAAAAATAAAATCAACATCTGTACATGGAATGTAAGATCGCTGGTTAGCGAAACAAGACTTATTGAGTTCAGACATGCTCTGGCGAAATTTCAGTGGGATATAATTGGCGTCTCGGAAGTTAAAAAAGAAGGAAAAAATATTTTAGAAAATACTGACTATATTATGATTTATCACGGAGAGAAGAGTGGTTCTAATGGAGTTGGTTTTATAATTAAGACAGAGCTCAAATCACACATATTAGATGTGAAAACCATCTCAGACCGCGTTATTCGTCTCGACATATGCCTAAACAATAAAACAATGCACCTAATTCAGTGTTACGCACCTACAGAAAATTCAAATGAAGAGAACTTAGAAAAATTCTATGAACATTTAGAAATAGCGCTGGAAAATACAAGTAAAAATACTATGGTCATGGGTGATTTTAATTCAAAGATTGGATTACCTACAGGTGATGACAATAAAGTAATGGGTCCCTGGGGTTATGGCGTAAGAAATGAGCGAGGAAAAAGGCTCCTACAATTTTGTTTTGAAAACCAGCTCTACATTTCAAATTCACACTTTAAGAAAAACGACAAGCAAAGATGGACCTGGGTCTCACCGGATGGAAACACTAAAAATGAGATAGATTTTATTTTAGTCAAAAATATAAAAGATATCTCGAATCTGCAAGTATTAAATACACTTTTCTCTACGGATCACAGAATAGTCCGAGCTAGTCTTGTGCAGTCCTTGAAGAAGAATATATCAAGAAAAAAGTTTAGAAATCCCGTTAAACAACTTAGTCCCATAGAGCAAGAGGCATTAACAAATATAGTTAAAGATGAGATAAAAAATATTGATTTTGAGGATATTGAACTATCTTATAAAAAACTAACAAATAGTATACAAAAAGCGGTAACAAAATTGCCAAAAGACAAGAGCGAAAAAGAAAATGAAATTATAACACCCTACATAGAGACATTAATAAAAGAAAGAAATCGATTAAGAAACATAAAAAACAGAACTAGACCTGAAAAGAATAAATTAAACGCGCTTTACAAATTAATTAAAAAACAAATATCTCAAAATTGGAAGACACATCGTTTTAAAATCATAGAAGAAGAGCTGGAAAAGCGGGCTTCGGCCAAGAGAGCTTACAGCAAACTTAATAAAAACAAACAGTGGATTATGACATTAAATGACAAAAATGAAAATATTACTCACAGAGATACTCTTATAAACACTGCCACAGAATACTTTAAGAAAATGTACCAAAATAATGACGACAACGACGGAGATAATGGCCCTGACTTGGACGACAGCGTCCCATCATTCTTGGACAGCGAAATCAGACATGTAATTCATCAACTGAAATCTACAAAAAGTCCTGGAGATGACGGAATAACTAACGACATCCTGAAAGGCATTATAGAGCCGCTTACACCGGTGCTTAAAAAGCTCTTTAACAAAATAATAAAATATAAAATACTGCCTAAAGAATGGGGAGTATCTATTATAACACTACTCTACAAAAAAGGAGATCCCTTAAGCCTAGACAATTATAGACCGATTAGCCTACAACAAGCTGTCTATAAGGTATTTGCTAAAGCTTTACTGAATAGAGTCTCAAAAACCTTAGAAAGCTGTCAACCTAGAGAACAAGCTGGATTTCGGCGAAATTACTCAACCACGGACCATATTTTTACCCTAACACAACTCATTGAAAAATACACAGAGTATGGAAAGACTCTCTATCTAGCGTTCGTCGACTATTCTAAGGCGTTCGACTCTATACTACACGAACCTCTGTGGCGCGCGCTACGCGAGCAAGGAGTGGAGAGTACGTACATAGACATACTCCGCGAAATCTATAGAAACAGTAGAGCTATAGTTAAACTGGAAAAGAAAGGAGAGCCATTCCATATACAAAGAGGAGTAAAACAGGGCGACCCTATATCCCCGAATTTATTTACAGCCTTATTGGAATCCATATTTAGAAAACTGAACTGGAATACTTTGGGAATCAACATAAATGGAGAATACCTCACTAATTTACGCTTCGCTGACGATATCGTCATAATGTCAGAAAATCATGAAGAACTCACTTATATGCTAACAACTCTAGATAACGAGAGTAAAAAATGCGGTCTACAAATGAACACACAAAAAACCTATGCTATGACAAACGGTGAAAAAGTACCTATAAACACTGAGTCGAATATAATAGATTACGTAGATAAATATACCTACTTGGGGAAGAGCATATCGTTCACTGACCAAACAAACAACGAAGTCGAACAAAGGATAAACAAGGCTTGGAATAAGTACTGGTCACTTAAAGAAGTATTTAAATCTAAACTTTCAATTAAACTTAAAAGAAAAGCTATGGATACCATTGTGCTCCCAACGCTACTGTACGGCTGCCAAACCTGGACTCTGACGAAGGCCATCGCTCAAAAACTTAATGTATTTCAAAGAGCAACCGAAAGGTCGATGTTAAATATTAAAAGAAGAGACAGAAAGAGAAACGAGTACTTGAGGAACATAACACAGGTGACAGACGCAGTCGAACTAGCATGCAGGCTCAAATGGAGATTTGCCGGACACGTCGCCCGGAGCGCGGACGACCGCTGGAGCGAGAGGATCCTGCACTGGTGGCCGCGCGGCTGCACGCGCCCGCCGGGCCGCCCGCGGCGCCGCGGGGCCGACGACATCGCGCCGCCGGCCGGGCCCGCCTGGACGCGCCAGGCCCGGCAACGAGAACACTGGAAGGGGTTGGAGGAGGCCTACGCCCGAAAATGGGCTACTCACATACCAAAACAATAATAATTTATTTAATTTTTAATAATTTATTTAATTTTTAATAATAATTTATTTAATTGTTAAAATATTTGAATTAATTTTTTAATAATAATTTATTTAATTTTTAATAATAATTTATTTCATTTTTAATAATAATTTATTTAATTTTAAATTTATATCGATTTAATAATTTAAATTACCAGTAAAGAAAAAAAAAATTAATTATAAAAACAAGTAATACACAATCTAAACTAAACTAAACTTGTAATATTTAAGTTATTTAAAATTATGTATAGCATGAACTAGTGTAATTGATTATGTGTTGTGTGAGAAATAAAGGCTTAATTATTATTAATTATTACGTGTACTCGCATATTAGTGCGCCAAATAAAAAGTAAACGCGCGTTAAAAACGCATCGGCAGCTCATGGTGCCTTTGCCAAGTCGCGATCTCCACTCCAGAACACGCCACTCCATCTAAATATGTCTCAGGCCCTTGAACATTTTTTGTGTTGTTGCAATTAATATTACTTAAGGAGGCATTATTAATGTTTTTGTTCACTTCAACTTACAAAATTTGACGCCCGAAAGCTGCAAGCTGCGATTAAAGACGGACAACTCAGTGGATTTCACTGAGTTCATTTGACACGCTAAGGTTGCAACGTTTGCTTGATCTATGGTATATTATGACATCTGTGGCTTAAGCTGTAATGGTGTATGATATCAATTAAACAAATAGACAAATAAATAATTATCAGGCCAGTCTACTGCCATTTCAACACACCAACTTTCAGTGCTATGTCGGTATAGTTTTTTGCGGGCCTAAATTCCCCAAAAACCAATGGTTCAGCGCCAATATCAGTTTCACCGACACATTAACACAAGTTTATTGTCCAACGATTTCCGAATCGGCAGCATACGGTCGCTTTATCGCAATATACGGCCGAATTAAAAATACATAAACATGTTGCATTTTACGATAATGACGGCGGACACTATTCATGGCTGCATTATAGGGATGGGGCGGTTTCGCATCGTCCGTTCTGTATTCGGATGTATCTGGGTGATTTTTTTTGTGTCTGTTATTGCCATGTTACGGTCACCTGAGTCACGCAGGTTTTATGCAAAATTATGCTACGTACTTAAACTATACAAACCCCTTGATAAACCCTTTCCATATTGTGCCACCTACAAATCAGGACTACAGGCATGTTTGCATTAAACCATGTGACTCAAGTGACCATAGCCATGGCAAAAACATAAAAAAAAAAGTTGATTTACCCATCTTAACTACACTGAAAAAAATGCTAAGTTGGATTTATCAGATCTTGCTTAATTCTAACCGGAAATTAAGGATGAATTCGGTCCTATAACATTTTTTATTTTACCAAACTTTTTATGTTGGTATATTCTACTAAATTAATTTGGTTGATTACACCAGTTTTTTGTTGATTACACCTGACTGTTTGGTATAATGTTCTTTGCAGATTTAGTTAGACCAGAACTCTGGTATCGACTTCAACCTTTTTAGTTTTGTAAATTTGATAGCAAGGATTTGTTACATAATCAAAGTTTCCTCGTAATATAACCAACCTAAGTCACTTTGGTTTTTTTACTTATAGTTTATAAAATATCACGAATAAATATCATGCAAACACATTCGTCGCGTGGTGGCAATGTCAACCCCAACTCTTCCCGTGGGTGTCGTAAGAGTCAACTATGGGATTGACCACATTCGTTAAATTTAATAGGTACATGATTAGGAGGTAAATGGTCATAATCGCCACGCAGGGAAAGCGGTTTGGCGATCACAATAATGTGTCCACTATGAATACGCTGCGGCCCATCATCAATCTTTCATCACAGAAGGGTCGTCAGTAACACTTCAATCCCTTAGTCGGCTCTTACGACACCCGTGGGAAAAGTTGGGGTGGTGACGAATGTATTGTCGTCACTACACGGCCAAACACACTATTGCCCCTATACTACAATAATCACAAATTAAAAATAAAAAAACTGACTTCAACCGATTACTCCAAGATCCCCGATTTGTTTCCATCATTGGTTTCCTCAAATCGTACTTTCTGAATGCAAATTCTTGTAAATGAATGAAAATTACCAAAAAAGCGGCATACATGTACCTATAACATTTGAAGAGATCCCTCGATTTCTCCAAGATCCCATCATCAGACCCCAACTTGGTGCCAACGGGACCATCTCGGGGTTATACACGTTCGATCACAAAAAAAAAAACAGTTCACGGTTCTTGGAGATATCGGGTAACATACATTGTATGTACAACAAAAAAATCTGTCGAATTGAGAACCTTCTCCTTTTGAAGTCGGTTAAAAAAAAACAAATTTATGGGGAACTGCCGGTGACTTATTGTAATCCTGTCCAGTGTCCGATCCGAATCGGATAATGTAAAAGAGCTATCGACGCGAATGTTTCCGTTTTAAATGTAGGGATTTACCTGTATAAGTGTATGGTGATTGGATTTTATTTTTATTGCTCCGATTTGATAGTTTGGATTTGGTTGCGGTGTGACTTTGATAAAATATTGAGCTTAATGTTTGATCATTATTTACTTAATTGGGACTTTATTTTACACTATCCCGTATTAGTAAATCGTAGTGTGTAGTAATTATAAAATACTACATACTACGTATAATATGTTGTAAACATAATGTGTACCTACCGAAGTTTAGTCTTTAGATGTCGTTCTGAAAACAACTGCCCAATCTGCAACACAGTCTTGTTTCTTTTTAATTTAAGTTAACAGTTTGCAGTCGAAAACATAACAGTTTTTTTCAAAAAATCATACTAAAATAATAATTTCAGCCGTAATACGTCCATTGCTGAACATAGGCCTCCCCTTTGGAACTCATTCACCGGTTGGAAGCGATTTGCATCCAGCATCTCCCGGCAATCTTCATAAGGTCATTCTGTCCACACTCACACTGTGGGGGATAGAATGAGCGAATGCTCGTTTGGTCTAAATGCACCTTAATCCGCTTGCCCGGCGTAGTGATAGTGGGTATTTATACTCCATTTCAAATACCATGGCCCGATGTCACTAGAAAGTTTTATGTGGCATCGGGCCATGGTATTTGAAATGGAGTATACCTCCAGTCCTCCATCCGTAATATGAAAGGCCTATGTTCAGCAGTGGACAGAAATAGGCTGATGGAATGATGATGTAACATAATTATATAATTCTGTACATAATATAAACTTATGGAAATCATTTTATGTAACGGCAGCCTTGAATCAAATATTTTCTTTATAACAAATTTTATGACCACGCGAAAACACTTGTTCCACAAATTGTGGAATAAAATAAACGCAGTAAAAACGACATTTCCATACCGTTGTAATGGAGTAACCACGATCGTTAGCTGCTAATTGCCGGCCAAGGCCATTAATGCCCTAACAATTATTATTTACTGCTTTATGACTTCATGAATCACATTGCTTGTATTGTTTTATAAGAAGCCAGAAATATGAGGATTTCGTTAAATTTAAATAATATTTTTTGGCAAATTCAATTATTAGATCTCATATACCAAAGTGTTCGAGTGGAGACCAAACGCTGCCTTGGACGTCCACCCACAAGATGGACGGACGACCTTATGAAGGTCGCCGGGACATGCTGGATGCAGGTCGCATCTAACCGGTATATGTGGAGGTCCAGAGGGGAGGCCTGTGTTCAGCAGTGGACGTCTTATGGCTGAGATGATGATGATGATGAAGTCTACCAACGCTGGAGAAGCCGAATGCTGGAAAGCTGAGGACGTATTTGCGTGAATCAACTTTTTTCTGTCTGTTATTGCTATGGTTACGGTAGCTTGAGTCACGCTACTTTTATGCAAAATTATGCTACTTAATTTATGCAAACATGCATATAGTCCATGTTTGTAGATGGCCTTCGGCTTAGGCTTTATTTTCACACTCGTTCACAATTTCTTATTTACCGCCCTTATACACAATGTACTATTTCAAATGTTACTATAATATACCTATTCTGACAGTGACCTTTACTTCTCTATAAATCATTAGATACAAATATTCTGACTTGTCAGTAGACACTTTACATCTCTTGTTATTATTATATTTCAATGTATTTAAAATCAATTTTATGTTTTTTTTATGCATGTTAGTTGTAATCATAGATACTACCTATGATTATTTGGAAAAACAAGTCCTGCCAAGTTTCTTACCGATTCTTCTCGGGTCAGGCCTACTACCGCGAAAATCGATATTCGGAAATTTCAGGGGTTTTTCTCCGTCACTCCAACGAAGGCATCAATAGAGTGAGAGAGACAAATCCTCGAAATTTGCGGATTTCGATATTCGTGGGCGCAGTGGTGTAGAGTTGGAACCAGAATTGGTTTAATTTTTATGTGTAACTTAGACCATTCAAGAGTTTGTTGCCATTTCAATTTGAATAAAGAATCCTTTGACTTTACTTACTGACCAAGTAACAAAGCGCATTTCGAAAGCTCAGTTGCACCTGCAGGGCGCATCATGGGAACGATTTTAATCCATTTTATCTAGTTTTTGCGGCCACGCCCGAATTGTTTTGACGTGTTGCGGTACATCACATGGCATTCGTTGTGTGCAGAAAGTGCATTCGACCTACAGTAAGTTTTATTAGTACGGTCAAATCCGGTTCGGTCCATAGCGTCTAATTCCGCGAATGTCTAGTCACCATACGTCCATTCCCTGAACGTCTAGTGTCCACAAGTCTGTTTCCCCGAATGTCTAGTCGTCATATGTCAATTCCCTTAATGTCTAGTGACCATAGCGTCTAATTCCGCGAATGTCTAGTCACTATACGTCCATTCCCTGAACATCTAGTGTCCACAAGTCTATTTCCCCGAATGTCTAGTCAGTCTAGTCGTCATATGTCAATTCCCTTAATGTCTAGTGACCATAGCGTCTAATTCCGCGAATGTCTAGTCGCCACACGTCAATACTCCGAATGTCTAGTACTCTAGACACCATATAGAGCCTCCGTAGCCTAGTTGGTAGTGACCCTGCCTACGAAGCTGGAGGTTCCGGGTTCGAATCCCGGCGAGGGCATTATTTGTGTATTTATTTATCACAAATATTTGTTCCTTGGTCATGGCTGTCTATGTATTTAAGTGCCTATATGTCATATATATCGTCTATTCTATCTATTATATATATCGTCGCTTGGTACCCACATCACAAGCCTTAATTGAGCTTACCGTGGGTCTAGGTCGATTTGTGTAAGATGTCCTAAGATATTTATTTACTATATATTAGCTGTAAATGGTCACAAATGTACACTCGTATATAAAATAAATATAAATACGTAAAACCAGCACATCGATAATATAACCGAACCGACACTGAGTCAGTCGTCTCATATCTATCTCTCGAAGGAATATCAATAAAGAGGCCACTTGGCTTGACTATGTAAGTGTGTAGTTTCATCGTCATTTCATTACATAACTTTTACATAAATTACCTAATACATCATGAATACTGGCCACTGATTGTCTATACATTATCTTCTTTTGAAATATTTGCAATGACAGATATGTTTGACGTTGTTTATTGCACAATCGATATCGCAAAGGATAATCGCAATGGATAATGAAATTAGGTTCATTAAAAGCAGAAAAGGGAAGCGAATATTATTATTTGATGGTTACCAGTACACTTTAAATGTGCAAAACCGTAATGGCACCTCCTTATGGCGTTGTTGTGACCGCGATAATTGCAACGCGAGCATAACAATAAATGACAAGAAAAATAAAATGGTACGCCGCAAAACACATTTATGCGACCGTAATAATATTAAGAACGAAGTCGATTTCATAATTGACAAGTGTAAAATGGATGTGTGTTCTGATTTTCGGCCTGTCCAACATATCTTTGAAGAAAATTTTGAAGGGATGATGACTAGAGGGCCCGAATATGCAATTGAAGTACCATCCTTCTCCTCGAAAAAGAGTGCATGTTATAGGGCAAGGAAAAATTTTTTGAATGTAGATAAATTGTCCTGCTCCAATTTAAAAGATGTTCACGTGCCTCAAAAAATGATTGGCGATATGGTAGTCGCTGAAGATGGACGAGACAACAAAATACTAGTATTGTCAACAATATTATCCAAGAATATTGTAAAAGAGTATACGAGTACCTACTATGGTGATGCTACTTTTTACGTAACTCCGCATCCATTTTTCGAGTTATTTGTTCTTCACATTGACGTTGGTTCTGATATCAAGACTACCAACATCGTTCCGGTAATTTTCGGATTACTGCCGGATAAGACTCAAAAGACGTACGTACGGTTCTTTCAACTAATCAAGGATAAATTTGATGTGAAAATTCGTGACTATAAATGTGATTTTGATACAAGCCCAGATAAATGCTGTGAAAATCGTGTTTCCTGAGGTTAAAGTAACGGGCTGCTTTTTCCATTATAATAAAGCGATATGGAAAAAATCAAATGCAATTCATGTGACAGCAACATCAAAGGGACGAAATATAACCCGTTTGATATCAATCATCCCTCTGCTACCAGCAGACAAGATTGAAGAGGCGTGTTCGCTAGTTCTGGGCAGCCAACGTCCACGTCAAAATCAACGTCAACGTCGAAATCAAAATCGACCTCAGACAGACCCCTATAGAAGATTTCAAAGAGTATTACCGTGACCACTGGTATCCAAAATTCCCGCCATCGACCTTAAGTGACACAGAAAACCGACACCGCACGACCAATGCTCTAGAAGCTTGGCACCGGCGTTTCAAATCCAAAGTTCTAAAAAAATCCCCAAACTTTTACAGCTTCTTATATTATCTTAAAAAAGAAGCTTCTTTCTGCGACACCAAGTTATATAAAGGCATATTTAACAGGCTTAAAAAAAACAGGAATCGCCGGGATATCGAGTTTGATAACTCCTATCAGGTGCTGCTAGATAAATTGAATAAAAAAAAAATTACAGTACTGGCATTTCTTAGAAAGATCATTTTCTTGAAACTTGTTCTTAATAAGAAGTTTCGTTAGTAGATGTTAGTTATTTGGCTGTAGAACAACACGAACGGTGCGATTTTTTTGGTTACGGAGTTTTATTAATAGCCTGTTTCATAATCTCCAGTTCAAGCTATCTATCAGATAAAAAATATCTCTTTCTTTCACCTGCAAGAAGAAAGAGTACGTGTTATTATTTATCTGACAGATGGCTTTAACTAGAGATTGTGAAATAGGCCGTAAGAGTATAATTAAATGTTTAATACGAGTAGTATTATTATTTTAATTTAAAAGCAATTTAAATATTTTTTTTAAGTTTGAAATAAAAGTTGATTTATTTAATCGTTTCTTCGTGTTTTATTACTTTATAAATATTATCTGTTATTATTGGGCATCCGATGGTCTTACTTTATTAATATTATCCGTTATTAGGGGAAGGTGGGGTAAGATGGGGACTTTAATGAATTAATGAATTGCACAATGTAGGAACTTTTATTAAGAAAATAATCAGTCTTTCTTCTTTCAATTATAATCAGTCAAAATAAACAAATATATATTTTTTCCATAGATATCATCTTTAAAAAAATAACGAAATCTCCTTATCTTACCCCACCTATAGGGCAAGACGACGTACCCCCTTAGGTAAGATGGAGTATAGACAATTTAAACGTCATCTTCACAAATCGGGCAGATATGGACAGCTTCATCATTGTTGTCTTCCACAGATGCGCAGCCACAATGGGCCCACTTACCGCAAGTCTGGCAAGTGATCCATTCTTCACTAGCCTCGGAATACATCCTCTATTTCTGTTTTATATGATAATAGTTGTTTCTCCTCTTTTTCGAAGTTGTCTTGGGCTTTTTTCGACCATTCATGGATAAGGCATTAACTGTTTCGGGCTTACCAGAATAGACGCAATGATGCATTATACAAAGAATCATTTATTGTTTAATTTGAAATTAAATCAAAATCAAAAAAGAACAATTCATCGGGACCAACCCCATCTTGCCCGCAAGCGGGTAACCCATATTTCCCAAACTAGACTTGTAAATTGTACCTATAATTTTTTCTGAGGCTATAAATTGAAGCAGACCGGAACAAATTAATGAGTTTAAAATAGTAAAATAAACAAACATCAAAAAAAATATGTCACACATCTTACATATCATAATATATATGATATGTAAGATGTGTGACAATTTAATATAGTTACATTAAGTAACATAAAACATAAAGTTTTAATATAGTTGCATAAAGTGCGTGACTGTTAATTATAATTAACAGTTGCGTGACTGTTAATTATAATTAACAGTCACGCACTTTATTCATGTAAGTCAATAATTAGATAAAACCACTTAAAATAAAAATAAAACATACCAAGTAGAAACGTGCACTCCTCCGATGAAACTTTGTGACACTAACAGGTACTGCTAAATAGAGTTACATGGCGTTTAAATAAATTTTCTAGTAACACTGCATTGTCTGTTTCGGTAGGGTACCCAAGTACCCATCTTACCTCGCTACCACGTCTTACCCCACCTTCCTCTATTGGGTATCCGATGGTCCTGATCGGATAATGTGTAAACGCTCTTAGCGTTCAAGTTTTATTTTAGTATTTTGTGTCAAACTTGGTGTACAAAACACTTGTGAGATCACTTCGGTGAAAAAATCAGTTAATGAGTATAACTCGAAAAAGGACTTAACAGAAATTTGGTAGCTCCAGTTTCGTTAGACGATCAGGAAAATAGACATTCGTGGAACTAGACGACCAGGAAAATAGACATTCGTGGAACTAGACGATCAGTAAAATAGACATTCGTGGAACTAGACGACCAGGAAAATAGACATTCGTGGAAACAGACATTTAGGGAATTAGACGTCATGGACCGAACCGGTTTTGTACACCAAGTTTGACACAAAATACTAAAATAAAACTTGAACGCTAAGAGCGTTTACACATTATCCGATCAGGACCATCGGATACCCAATAGAGGAAGGTGGGGTAAGACGTGGTAGCGAGGTAAGATGGGTACTTGGGTACCCTACCGAAACAGACAATGCAGTGTTACTAGAAAATTTATTTAAACGCCATGTAAACTCTATTTAGCAGTACCTGTTAGTGTCACAAAGTTTCATCGGAGGAGTGCACGTTTCTACTTGGTATGTTTTATTTTTATTTTAAGTGGTTTTATCTAATTATTGACTTACATGAATAAAGTGCGTGACTGTTAATTATAATTAACAGTCACGCAACTGTTAATTATAATTAACAGTCACGCACTTTATGCAACTATATTAAAACTTTATGTTTTTATGTTACTTAATGTAACTATATTAAATTGTCACACATCTTACATATCATATATATTATGATATGTAAGATGTGTGACATATTTTTTTTGATGTTTGTTTATTTTTACTATTTTAAACTCATTAATTTGTTCCGGTCTGCTTCAATTTATAGCCTCAGAAAAAATTATAGGTACAATTTACAAGTCTAGTTTGGGAAATATGGGTTACCCGCTTGCGGGCAAGATGGGGTTGGTCCCGATGAATTGTTCTTTTTTGATTTTGATTTAATTTCAAATTAAACAATAAATGATTCTTTGTATAATGCATCATTGCGTCTATTCTGGTAAGCCCGAAACAGTTAATGCCTTATCCATGAATGGTCGAAAAAAGCCCAAGACAACTTCGAAAAAGAGGAGAAACAACTATTATCATATAAAACAGAAATAGAGGATGTATTCCGAGGCTAGTGAAGAATGGATCACTTGCCAGACTTGCGGTAAGTGGGCCCATTGTGGCTGCGCATCTGTGGAAGACAACAATGATGAAGCTGTCCATATCTGCCCGATTTGTGAAGATGACGTTTAAATTGTCTATACTCCATCTTACCTAAGGGGGTACGTCGTCTTGCCCTATAGGTGGGGTAAGATAAGGAGATTTCGTTATTTTTTTAAAGATGATATCTATGGAAAAAATATATATTTGTTTATTTTGACTGATTATAATTGAAAGAAGAAAGACTGATTATTTTCTTAATAAAAGTTCCTACATTGTGCAATTCATTAATTCATTAAAGTCCCCATCTTACCCCACCTTCCCCTAATAACGGATAATATTAATAAAGTAAGACCATCGGATGCCCAATAATAACAGATAATATTTATAAAGTAATAAAACACGAAGAAACGATTAAATAAATCAACTTTTATTTCAAACTTAAAAAAAATATTTAAATTGCTTTTAAATTAAAATAATAATACTACTCGTATTAAACATTTAATTATACTCTTACGGCCTATTTCACAATCTCTAGTTAAAGCCATCTGTCAGATAAATAATAACACGTACTCTTTCTTCTTGCAGGTGAAAGAAAGAGATATTTTTTATCTGATAGATAGCTTGAACTGGAGATTATGAAACAGGCTATTAATAAAACTCCGTAACCAAAAAAATCGCACCGTTCGTGTTGTTCTACAGCCAAATAACTAACATCTACTAACGAAACTTCTTATTAAGAACAAGTTTCAAGAAAATGATCTTTCTAAGAAATGCCAGTACTGTAATTTTTTTTTTATTCAATTTATCTAGCAGCACCTGATAGGAGTTATCAAACTCGATATCCCGGCGATTCCTGTTTTTTTTAAGCCTGTTAAATATGCCTTTATATAACTTGGTGTCGCAGAAAGAAGCTTCTTTTTTAAGATAATATAAGAAGCTGTAAAAGTTTGGGGATTTTTTTAGAACTTTGGATTTGAAACGCCGGTGCCAAGCTTCTAGAGCATTGGTCGTGCGGTGTCGGTTTTCTGTGTCACTTAAGGTCGATGGCGGGAATTTTGGATACCAGTGGTCACGGTAATACTCTTTGAAATCTTCTATAGGGTCTGTCTGAGGTCGATTTTGATTTCGACGTTGACGTTGATTTTGACGTGGACGTTGGCTGCCCAGAACTAGCGAACACGCCTCTTCAATCTTGTCTGCTGGTAGCAGAGGGATGATTGATATCAAACGGGTTATATTTCGTCCCTTTGATGTTGCTGTCACATGAATTGCATTTGATTTTTTCCATATCGCTTTATTATAATGGAAAAAGCAGCCCGTTACTTTAACCTCAGGAAACACGATTTTCACAGCATTTATCTGGGCTTGTTCAAAATCACATTTATAGTCACGAATTTTCACATCAAATTTATCCTTGATTAGTTGAAAGAACCGTACGTACGTCTTTTGAGTCTTATCCGGCAGTAATCCGAAAATTACCGGAACGATGTTGGTAGTCTTGATATCAGAACCAACGTCAATGTGAAGAACAAATAACTCGAAAAATGGATGCGGAGTTACGTAAAAAGTAGCATCACCATAGTAGGTACTCGTATACTCTTTTACAATATTCTTGGATAATATTGTTGACAATACTAGTATTTTGTTGTCTCGTCCATCTTCAGCGACTACCATATCGCCAATCATTTTTTGAGGCACGTGAACATCTTTTAAATTGGAGCAGGACAATTTATCTACATTCAAAAAATTTTTCCTTGCCCTATAACATGCACTCTTTTTCGAGGAGAAGGATGGTACTTCAATTGCATATTCGGGCCCTCTAGTCATCATCCCTTCAAAATTTTCTTCAAAGATATGTTGGACAGGCCGAAAATCAGAACACACATCCATTTTACACTTGTCAATTATGAAATCGACTTCGTTCTTAATATTATTACGGTCGCATAAATGTGTTTTTGCGGGCGTACCATTTTATTTTTCTTGTCATTTATTGTTATGCTCGCGTTGCAATTATCGCGGTCACAACAACGCCATAAGGAGGTGCCATTACGGTTTTGCACATTTAAAGTGTACTGGTAACCATCAAATAATAATATTCGCTTCCCTTTTCTGCTTTTAATGAACCTAATTTCATTATCCATTGCGATTATCCTTTGCGATATCGATTGTGCAATAAACAACGTCAAACATATCTGTCATTGCAAATATTTCAAAAGAAGATAATGTATAGACAATCAGTGGCCAGTATTCATGATGTATTAGGTAATTTATGTAAAAGTTATGTAATGAAATGACGATGAAACTACACACTTACATAGTCAAGCCAAGTGGCCTCTTTATTGATATTCCTTCGAGAGATAGATATGAGACGACTGACTCAGTGTCGGTTCGGTTATATTATCGATGTGCTGGTTTTACGTATTTATATTTATTTTATATACGAGTGTACATTTGTGACCATTTACAGCTAATATATAGTAAATAAATATCTTAGGACATCTTACACAAATCGACCTAGACCCACGGTAAGCTCAATTAAGGCTTGTGATGTGGGTACCAAGCGACGATATATATAATAGATAGAATAGACGATATATATGACATATAGGCACTTAAATACATAGACAGCCATGACCAAGGAACAAATATTTGTGATAAATAAATACACAAATAATGCCCTCGCCGGGATTCGAACCCGGAACCTCCAGCTTCGTAGGCAGGGTCACTACCAACTAGGCTACGGAGGCTCTATATGGTGTCTAGAGTACTAGACATTCGGAGTATTGACGTGTGGCGACTAGACATTCGCGGAATTAGACGCTATGGTCACTAGACATTAAGGGAATTGACATATGACGACTAGACTGACTAGACATTCGGGGAAATAGACTTGTGGACACTAGATGTTCAGGGAATGGACGTATAGTGACTAGACATTCGCGGAATTAGACGCTATGGTCACTAGACATTAAGGGAATTGACATATGACGACTAGACATTCGGGGAAACAGACTTGTGGACACTAGACGTTCAGGGAATGGACGTATGGTGACTAGACATTCGCGGAATTAGACGCTATGGACCGAACCGGTCCATTTTCGCTACAAAGCGGAAAAATCACGGGATCGGCTACGAACGTAGCGCGTAGCACTCGTTCGCAATTAAAGTGTTAAGCTAGTTATTCATGACAAAGTAGTTATTGATTCGACACGACCATTTCTTCAAAACCATCCTTGAGGGCAAGATAGAAGGTAGAATAGGTAGAGGGAGACCAAGACGAAGCTATATGGACCAAGTGATGGAAAGAGCGGAGGTGGAGTCGTATCAAAGTATCAAAGTGCTAGCACAAGATAGAGAGGGCTGGAAGTTACTCCACCGACAAGAGAATATCTCTTAAGTTTATGATGATGATAATAAATAAATATCTTGGGACATCTTACGCAAATTGACCTAGTCTCACGGTAAGCTCAATTTAAGGCTTGTGATGTGGCTGTGGGTACCAGGCGACGATATATATAATAGATAGATACATATAGCTACTTATATACATAGACAGCCATGACCAAGGAACAAATATTTGTGATAAATAAATACACAAATAATGCCCTCGCCGGGATTCGAACCCGGAACCTCCAGCTTCGTAGGGTCACTACCAACTAGGCTAAGGAGGCTGACATATGATATACAGTCGATAATGATGATGATGCTGATTGACAAGTATTTTCAAAATGAAGACAAAAAAGCTTGTAGTAGGGGTAATTCAGAGACAGTCACTTTAGAGGGCAGGTCACATAGAGAGCATTAAGAAAGGGTCATTTAAGCCGTGACATAAGGCCAGATCTAAATTAGAAATATGGGTCCAGTAAAGTGGAAATCTGAACAGAATCCAAGAGAGGTTTCATAATGCTACCTCTTTCGAGAAGTTTACGATCGTCGAAACGAATTGTCGCTTCCAAAGGCATTTGGGCATTGGCCCGATACATGCCCAATAATCAAAATTTGCAATTGGCTATGTAAAGTTTTCTTAAGGTATGAATATTATATTTTTCCCTGATAGTCGTCGTCTTAAGGTTAATAAAAATTCGGCTCTTTTATTTTTGAAGAATAAAAGACCCGAATTTGAAAAAGATTTTTTCTTCGGTTACCGCGAGGATTACTCATGAAATAAAACTATGAAAACGGATAAACTCGCGTATATTAACTAATTTTAACTTCATTCCGACGTTTCGAACACTTTACAGGGTTCGAAACGTCGGAATGAAGTTAAAATTAGTTAATTTACGCGAGTTTATCCGTTTTCATAGTTTTAGTTCTTGAAAAAGATTGTTAACAAATTATAGGAAATAAAAATAAAAGAGCCGTATTTTCTTGAACCTTAAGACGACGGCAATCAGGGAAAAATATAATATTTATACCTTCGGAAAACCTTACATAGCCAATTATGATAAATAAATACACAATATATCTTGGGACATCTTACACTAATCGACCTAGTCCCACGGGCAGCTCAATTAAGGCTTGTGATGTGGGTACCAACCAAGCGACGATATACAGGACAAACAATCTAAATGGGCCAAGAAGGCATTTTTGGAAACCATAACAGATAGCGAATTCTTGTCTTAGGAACCATGAGATCGATTTAAGTAAAACGAAAAACTGCTTGTAAAACGAAAAACTTGGCCCAATAATCGAACCTGCAGTTTTTGAAAAATAAAATTTCGGTATTTCATTTGGATATCTGTTATGTAGCTCTTAAATAGTTTTACTAAAAACACGATATCTATAACTAATAAAATGCACTGTAAGCTTCTAGCTGGAGACGAGTTTTTATCTATGTAACAGTATCATATAACAGATCAATAAGCTCCGACCTATTTGTCTCAATATAATAAGAATAAGAATGGTTTATTTGGTGCCATAAAATCATCATCATCATCATCATCATCAGCCAATTGACGTCCACAGCTGGACATAGGCCTCCCCCAGAGAGTTCCACAAAGATCGGTCGTGAGCTGTCCGCATCCATTGGACACCCGCAACCTTTACCAGGTCGTCGCTCCATCCTGTGGGGGGGCCCTTCCCACGCCGCCAAAATCGCCAGGTTGAAGTGGCAGTGGGCTGGCCATATTGCCCGGAGGACCGATGACCGGTGGGGTCGGCGTGTTCTCGAGTGGCGACCACGCACTGGACGGCCATAAAATACGGAACAATAAATACAAGTATAATCAGTAAGGATTTGAACACCAAAAATAATGCCACTCAGCATGTGTCCTGTCAGATGACACGACGCTGGTTTTCAGGGCAACCGAACTAAAAAGTGAAAAATAAAAATAATTACAAAGATAGGTAACACAGTAACAAAAGTCGGTAAATGTGCACAATGTAGAAGAAAAACATAATGTAGGATTTAACATAATTATCTTAACAACATAGTGGCAAAGTGTATAATATATGACAAAAAATTAAAAAGCTGATTAGAAACCAATAGATGAATTTATCATTGCATGTATTTAAATCCAGTACCAAAATATGAAAACAATACGTTCAACTTATTATTTTAATAGGCTACCTTGTACCCCACTGACGGACCAAGGCCCTGTCTTCACCAGTTTCACCACTGATATTATCCAAACACAAAATTACTAAATACCCGCGGCAACTAATTATAACTTTGTTTCTGTCAAAACCACGAATATTATTAATTATTTCCCTTAATCAGTTACTCATTAAACAGATAAAGCCCTTGTTACAAAATGATAAGACGTCTTATTATTTTGCCCTTTGTCATTTCATAATAAAGTTGGGCAAAGTTGTAATCTTCTTTGACAGACATTTATCATTTTAGTTCAAAGCACGGATGATCGCTTAATCGGCTTGTAATTCTTCGTTACCTACTCGGAATATTTTAATGACTGCTTAGATTGCGGATATAAATGACGATTATACAAAGATTGTTTAATTGTACCGACGTTTATATTCCGTTTACCACGGAATCCGGATTACAACAATACAATTTATGTCACCAATAATGTTTCTATTAGAAAAGCTTCAGAAAGAATCTGTGTTCATATAATTTTTTTTTTGTTTTTACAAACGGCCCAACGGGTCGATTCGAATTAATTGACAAAAAATATTGCTTGAAAATATTGTTTTCTTAAGATACCTATTCCTACCCTACCTATGTGAACTCCATTAGTATTATAGAAAATCTAAAAGTAGTATACTACTCGTACAATAATACGAGTATTATTACTATTCAAACAGACTGATGGATCGTTTCGCAGTATCTACGTATTGGACAGTCACTATCGGATATATCTGCCCGGCCAGGGAATAACATACTTAAATAAATAGACAGATTAGACAGCCATGACCAAGGAACAAAAATTTATGATAAATAAACACACAAATAATGCCCTCGCCAGGATTCGAACCCGGAACCTCCAGCTTCGTAGGCAGGGTCACTACTACCAACTAGGCTACGGAGGCTCACAAATATTTGAGAAGACCTCTATTGTCATCGTGATAAAATGTATGTTCAGATATTATTGAGCGCTGTCGCCGCTTCGATATGAAATGAAATGAATTTATTAGCACAAAACATAACTTAAAATTATATTACATTAAAAACAGAGATATCAAAATTGTACCAGAGGGTCCTCACTCAGGTTGTTGTCACGTAGTGCACCGCAGGGCACACTACGCAACGCTCATTTTCAGTGAGGCCCGAATATATCTGATACCTACCAATTGTATATCCGCTCTGTTCTATCAAGGTCTTCTACATTACACACTAATCATCATATTCCCTAATTGCGTTTCCAGGCAAACCGATTCATAATTACCAGCTAAACGGTAATCATGGGTAGCGATGGATGAAATTAATAATATTCCATGCTATCTCAATGATGCGCTTGAACTGGCGCCATTTCTGCAAATTGCGGGAGACGCGATATCAAATTGACAATTTATTTATTGAATCGTGTCGGTTGATTTAATTCCGGTTACGATATATTTGAATTTACGTGTTGATTCTTCAAATTGATTGTAAATAAATCACGATTATAGATGGTTCACGATAACGCGCGGCGATGACAAGACCTAATATGACAATACACACCAAAGCTATTCACAAAGCAGAATGAAACGATCTATTCTATACAGACTTCCCAAAACTATGTGACATGAAAGGAAACTACCTACCTTAAATGGGTCTATATCGGGTGGCATAATGTTTTTATTTCGAAAAATTTGTCGCATAACAACTTTACGCCGAAAAATGTATGGCATAAACATTGTTGCGCATATTTTTGTTATGACGAAATTGTTAATCCTAACTTGGTCGTTCCTAATATTGTTTGTCCTAATGATCTTTGTGTCTAATGTATATGTATCGAAAAATTATTGTTCATAATGATGATGTTCCTACTATTTAATGTACTAAAAGTGATTACCTACGAGTACCTTTAACTAATTAAAAAAAAATTTTTTGATTCCTTGTACTTAATTATTACTGAATACCCTGTTGTCCAAAGAATTTAAGTGAGCAATTTTGACCTGGGAAGCGGTCGACGAAGCCCCGCTGCG